>MJUU01000036.1:91151-128094 GCA_002080025.1 Modiolus philippinarum | reverse complement strand
TATATTGGCTATCTCCTCTGAAGCTACTGAAGCAAATTGAACCAAACTTTACAGGAATGATGTATGGAAGGTCCTTTACTTAGTTTGCCGAAATTTTTTTGATCTGCGAAAAAACATGGCCGCCAGTGCAGAACATACTTTTACATGGACCCCTATGGGAAAAGCATATATTGACTATCTCCTCTGAAGCTACTGAAGCAAATTGAACCAAACTTTACAGGAATGATGTATGGAAGGTCTTTTATGGAGCTTGCCGAAATTTTTCTGATTCCTATAAAAAATCGCTGCCAGCGCAGAACATAGTCTAACATGGGACCCTAAGGGAAAAGCATCTATTTGCTATCTCCTCTGACGCTACTGAAGCAAATTCAACCAATCTTTACAGTAAGGATGTATGGAAGGTACTTGGATCTGACAAAAAAGATGGCCTCCAGTGCAGAACATAGTTCAACATTGGAGCCAGGAATGAGATAACCATCCTTATAATCATCATCTCTGAAATGTATAGAAGGTCCTTTGCAAAAATTATTCATTTCAATAGGATCAGACAAAAAACATGGTTGCTAATGAAGAACATAGCTAAACATTTGCCCCCATTGGTAAGGAAACATCTTTTTTAGTCATGTATGACGTAGAAGCATTTTGCCAGGTGAGCGATACAGGCTCAGTCTCTGAGCCTCTAGTTTGTAATGGATTCCTCTTGAAAATAAACATAGAGCTGCCCCATCAGATTTTTGACAACTTGTTTCTTTTCCGAGTTATGAGGGGCCGGATGGGGACAAAATTGCAAATTTGCAGAATACCTACAATTTTTATTTTTCTTCGGATTTTGATGGAATGTTTTTCACTGGATTCCTCTTGATATAAGCTTTCAGTAGTATGCAACAGATTTGGTGTAGCTTTTACTGTTTCCGAGCTACAAGGGGTCATAGGGGCCAAAATTGCAATTTTTGAAATAAGAGTAACCTTTGTTTTTCATGAGATTTCATTTATCTTTTTTTTTGTTTTGGTTTTGAAGTCCTCTTGTTGTAAGGTTTTGGTAGTATATGTCAAAAAATTTTGCATAGCTCTTACCGTTTCTTAGCTGTAAGGGATCAAAGGGGCTGAAATTGCAATTTTCAAAATATGTAAAATCTTTTTTTTTTTTTTTATCGGATTTTAATGGGGTTCCTTTCTTTGGATTCCTTTTCTTGTATAGTTAAAGTAGTATGCTGACCAATTTGACATGTCTCTTACCATTTCCGATATATATAAGGAATTATAAGGACTAATTTTAATTTTTCCTTAGTTTGTGTGCAGCTAATTACTGATTCAAGCTCTTTATTGTGTCCATTTTATTACTGGGTCAAGCTCTTTACTGTGTCATCATTCATTTTGAATAACACTTGTTCAAATTTCAATGTTTCGACATGCTGCGGTCGTATCATGCTGCACTCGGCGTAGCCCTTTATTTAAGGGTGGCCTTAGAGCACAGCAGGCTAATATTTGGAAAGAAAATGAAGTCGTATGTTTGACATTTAAAATATTTATTCAGGTAGGCAACAGTTTGAATCTTTTTTTTTTCAGGCATCATCAATGAAATCCAGGAAAAATTTCGGGTCATTCCCCAGTCGTTCCGAAATTAATCCTACAAACCGGAAGTCCTGCCATTTGCATTGTGTTTTGGAAGAAACTTGGCATATTTCTTGATTTTTATCTATTTGAATGTCTTTTGAACCAAATAAAAAGTTTAAATGTCTATTTTTTTTAACTTTCCGTACCAGCGGAAGCATTTTACCAGATAAACTTATCAATTTACAGAGGTCTGTATCAAAATAGGGTCGGTTGATAACAATTTTTTTTTTATGAGAATCGATAAAAAGTTCTAGGGTTGGCATCTAAAAAATAGGGTTGGTCGGACTACCGTAAACACACATTTTTTTGTTTTTTGGCCTTAACATTCTTGAAGTATGCAGTAAATAAGCTTTTTTCTCTCCAGGATACGAAATTTCCATGACTACTGTGCAGTTCCTTCTACAGGTACAAGTGTGGCAAGCTCTGAATGTAGTGATGATGTTTACATAGACCTAGATGGTGACAGTGGACTTGACCTGTTTGGTGACCTTGCTTCATCAGTGTTGAATATATTACAGGATATAACAGAATCAGGTAATTAAATAGGTTGTAGGTTTGAGTTGCCGTGGTTGCACACTCGGTTTGCTTCTGTACCAGTTACTATGGTAACAGGGGTATGTGTTAAGTGTGCTATAATAAGATACCATGTGATAACTACCTCATTATATAATTTGTACTGTGGTTTTAACATATGGTGACATTTGTCATTGCCTGCAGTTTTTTAATCAGTTAATGGGTACGTGAGACTTTGTCACTGTGTATAAAGCAACTTCAAAATGTTAAATATCACCTTTAAATATTATCCATCATTTAATATCTTGGATATACACATACATGTATAAAGGAAAAACATCAAAAAGGCCTAAAAGACAAGATACACAATGGACTGATTGTGCCTAAACTTTTAACTCAACATAGGGTCTGTAAGTCTTGTCATGTGACACCGAGACATCACGATAAAATTCAGAATTGAAAACTTTTCCCGCCAAAATATGACGTGGGATTATGACGTCCTTATTGTTTGCTTGAAACGTCATACTTTTCTGTTAAAAATGCAACTTCCGGATACAAATTATGTCCCTGGAAGTCCAAAAATTGGACGAGACTTACAGACCCTATAGCTTTAGTTTAAAACAATAACAGTCTTTTCCATAGTTGTTCTCCACATACAGGGATTTTTTAATCAATATCATCCCAATTCCCAATGACAATCATTTAAAAATCATGCAAAATTAACAATAACATATAAATGAGTTTTGAGAGCTTCCTTAAATTCAAAGAAATTCAACTCATTGCTTTAGGGCTGTTCCAGAAAAGTTGGTCTGGGACCCTTTGAAGGCACTTCATATAAATTGCTGTAGGTAGTTGTGTTTTCTTCATCTTTTTGTATTGCACATATGGGGAAGAATTCTATGGGTTGTTGGGGTCAATAAATAGTGCCTTCAAACCCCCCCCCCATGTCAATTTTTCTGGAACAGCCCTTAACATGCTTCAGCAATTTCTTTATCATGGGTTTATGTAGTTCCCTTTTCTTCGTATTGATCATTTTTTTTTTTTTCAGATGACAACATAGACAATCATGAAGATGTATTGAATGATATCCATGACAATTACACACCAAAACACAACTCGGTATTATCTAGTATCGATTTGTCATGTAGTAGTTGTACAACATCACAACATGTATCAGATCAGTCATGCAGTCATTGTACAGCGTCACAACACGTCACAGAGCCATACAGTATTGATCTATCCTGTAGTGGTTGTAAGAATAATAAAAAGAACGGTTACTCGAAAAAGTCAAGTAGAAAATGGTATGAAAAGACTGTACATAGCTATATTTACCTTTCCATATACCGGACATACTTGAAAATAATAATTACAAAAAAGATTTTATTTTAATAGAATTGTAATCATAGATTTGTGTGAATTTTGATTTAACAATATCTTCAATAACACAACTTCAACTAAACAGAGAATTCTTCTGAATACAATTAATTATATGTTAAGGCATCTAACATACATGCTGAAAAAAAAGACAATTTTTTTCAATTCCGTTATAATAAATGATATTCCTGGGTAAGCCTGACTTTTGTCAGCAGTAATAAGTTTGAAAATAATATACTCAAATTATAATATAGATAGTGATGATAGATTTACCAAGTTTTCTCAGTTAAGTAAATGTCATTGTCACAGGTAAAAATAAAGGATTTCTTGTCACTGTAGGAAATGACATCACCATATCTTATCAATGTCTTTGTCAAGTAAGAAACTTCTTTAAACATGTTGAAACAATTGAAATGAAAAAATAATAATCAGCATCTCAAATTTGGGTTTTATTTTAAAAATCTATAATAAAAAGCATAACAAATTGACCATGATGAATAACAATAAAAATATCACTGGTGTCGACCAATGCAATGGATTTGTCTCATTACAGAACAAGTTACGCAACTCGTTTAATCCTTCTGCGTTGTTTGGCACTCTTTACATTTTCATCGAAATTCGCCTCAGTTGATTAGATATACAATAATTCTTACTCAAGTAACTGGATTTTCACTTTGATTTATGAGGATATCTGATTATAATTAATAAACAATTCAAAAAGCAGTTAGAGTTTCTTAGTCAGAAGTTTATCTTCAACATAGCTATCAAGAAATAGCAGAGAAGTATTTACAATGATCATAATAGCCTAAGTTATAGCTGTTTCATAAATTATTTGTCAATGTTGAATGCAGTTTACTGTGTGGGAAAATAAAATAACATTTTTAATGTGCACGAGCAACAAACCAGTATAACTCTTTAGCAAATACAATGCCTTCAGGTTAAGGTTTAAGACAGAGAGAATGCACATACCTGTGATATTATTCATCTGTAGGTTCTTTTATTAAAAAGTTCTGAAAAAATACTGTCCAGCCTCATTATCACATTGGGTGTCCCAATTTACACAGAGAAATGTTGAATTGCAGGAGTTGGAACACAACCTCACTGGAAAAGTATTATCTAACTCCTCCAGATCAACATTCCTCCATGGACTTTGGACTAGAATAACCCATGTGCTTATTTTAATATTTCATACTTCCCACTAAGGACATTACCAGTAATTTTTGCAATTCAATGAATGTTTGAGTTCATGCTAACAAACTTGCTTTTTATCAAACACTGTCATCTTGACAAATTCAAAGTTTCATAAAGCACCTCCGGTTTGCCTTAGTACTGACTACTTTGGTATCAAAGGTTTGGTAATGTGTGCAACAATAAATTGCCCAGATGTTACAAAATACTGGCTGTTTGTAAGTTGATATAGCCAGGCTTAAAACTTGGGTACAGTATTGTCTGTTTTGATAAACACATTTGTATGGTGAAAATCTGTGTTTTTTTTTCACGATAACTGGCATCTGTTTGTTGATATCTTATAGGTGCTTGATACATATGAAAAAGAAAGGAAATGAGGTAAATGTCAAGGAGACAACATCCCATATCCAGGTTAAAACGACAAAAAACAAAACATCTAGGGGTCACCATATGGTCTTCAACACAGTGAGGAACCTCACACCATATAGTAAGCCCTAAATGGCCCCGAAAAGGTAAAAAAGTGAATAAATCAATGGAAACAAACCACATCCAATAACCCAAATATCAAGAAACTAAAATTTTATTAGAAGACAAGGACAAGCCAATGACCAACATATTCCTGACCTGGGACAGGCGCAAAAATTGCTGTGGGGTTAAACTTCAAAGACGCCACACAGTATATAAACCTTGCATGAGGGTATACTTTCCCCTACAATGTAGCTGTTGAATATGACAAACCTAGTAAATGAAACTTTAAAAATGTTTAACGTGCAATGAACATGTATAAATACTCCATATCTATTAAGTGTAAAAATGCAGGTTTTAAGCATCTTTAAAGAATTTTTCTAGCTAATTAATCTATAGTATGGTATTTAACACACTTTTATGAGCACTACCAGGGATACATGCAAGAGATAAATGTATTTTGTAGGAATGATTTGAGTGAAGAGGAGAAAGTTGCCGTTGTAGACCAAATAAGCCAAAGTATAAGTCAAAATTTAGGACTGCGAGAACAGTTAGAAGTGATAAGGATTATCAATCCTAAATCTGGTATATCATCGTCAACAGAAAAACAATTCTTTATAGGTAAATACAGCTCTATTTTGTTGATATCAGATATTGACCCTCTGGAGTTGTCTGTCAATAAACTCTCTTCCATTATTTCTATCAAGTTTTCACATTTCAAACAGTGGAAACTCAGTAAGGGAGCAAGTCTCTTGGAATTTGTGTATTAAATATCCTCTGTGTTGTATATTAGGTCATTAGAGGAACGGATTATACAAGTTAAACAAAATAATTATGAAATTTCTCATGTCATGTTGGAAAAATTATCAAATGTATAAAAGCTTGACAAGCTTCACATTCAAACATTGCAATTCTATGTGAGAAATTTCATAATAAATTGTTTATCATTGACTGATTTCTGGTATCAAAATCAGGTAAAATAGTGTGTAAAATGGATGCACTTAAGGTTTGCTGTTGTCACTGTTGCTATAGTGACAAGAGTTCGTTTAAGTGCCACATTGATACATTGTTATAACTACCACTAGGTTTTGTATTAGACTGGTGGCTTTAATGCAGTGTCACATGAACATGATACAAAATTAAGTTTGGTTATTTTGAACAAACAGTAAGCTGTAGAACAAAATTTGCCTTGTAGAGCAAAGTTTTGACTATATTTACAGTATTCCCCATGCAATATTTGCATCCTGTACTATGTTTTTTACCTATCTGTCTTATCAGTGCTGTTTCTTTCTAGCCGAGTTTCGTCTATAAACTATTTCATCATATGTATCAATGATTCCTTAACTTGCTCATGTTTCTAAATCTTTTTAACCACTTGTTTAATGTAATCATGGTAATAGTGAAATATTTTTTGAATAAGACTGAAGTGTGCATTTTCATGTATCAAAATATATTTGTTGTGTTTCTGACTTTTTTTGATTTTTACAAAAATCAGATAATTTCAAGTTTAAAGGTACTGATTTTGAAATTTTAGCATAGATGCTTTGTTTTGGATTGTTTTAACATGGAGATGGGATGTTGTTTCCTTGACATTTACCCCAGTTCCTTTCTTTTTTATATTGATATGCTGGATTTTGTACAAGTGTACAAGGTTTGTTGAAAAATACCACAATATATCGATATACTGGTGAATCATTACACCAAGCCGTTTCTTTCCAGCCGAATTGAAACTGCTTAACAGAATTTCATGAAATTTGGCACTTGTTATGGAAATGAGATGTAACTACTTAGCAGAATTTTTCAATAAATTTTAATTATTGTGTTGACTGTTTGTAGATGTCTTCATGAAAAATTGATTTGAAGTTTTTTTTTGGGGGGGGGGGGTTCTGAACCATTATTTAATTCTGAAGGGTGTAAACTATGTTGTTCCATGTAGAAAACTTTGCCATTGATGGTAAGGTTTTGGGGTATTTGGGTGTACTTCCTTTTTAAAAATCTGACAAAAACATCCAATTTTCATGCCATTAAGTTTCGTTGAGTTGAAAGCCACATTTATTGTGATGGTTCTTAATAGGGTCTGTAAGTCTCGTCATGTGACACCGAGAAATCACGGTACAATTCAAATTTGAAAACGTTTCCCGCCAAAATATGACGTTGCAGGATTATGACGTCCACATTTTTTTGCTTGGAACGTCCTATTGTTCTGTTAAAAATGCAACTTCCGGGCACACATTATGTATGTGGAAGTTCCAAAATTGAACGAGACTTACAGACCCTATAAACATGATTAACAAAGCTATTTTTGTACTTCTGCAATTGTTTGTGTCTCCATAAGAAATTTGAACTAATTATGAAATATCCACAGATAGGTCAACAGGAACAACGAGTTAATGTTGGTTCTAGTGTTATGCATCTGTGGAATATTAATGACAGTTGTCCAGTGACCATTACTGATCGTCTTTATAAGTAATAATCGTCACTGGTATTTGTCCAGGTTTTCTGAGATTTGTCAAGAAAATGAAGTGCACTTCTGACAGATACTTTGTAAACCTACAAGACATGATCAATTGATTGTTGTCAAGAGTTCTAATCCTGGAAATTTTTAGTTCGCCTCAACGAAGTTGAGAAGGACTATTGGAGTACCCCCGGCCTCCGCGTCCCCATTTAGGAATATATCTAGGTAACTATGAAAAGTAGGGTCATCAAACTTTGTGTACAGATGCATCTTGGGCTGACTCACAGCCTCCAAGAAAATTAGGCCTCTTTGACCTATATTTTCCGCTTGACTGGCTTGCATTTAATTTTAGGTCCGAGTTGATATCTCAGTAACTGTACATGGTAGGATCATCTGACCTTGCATGTGCATACATCTTTGGGGGTAGGTCAGCATCCAGGCAAAATTAGGTCACTTTGACCTATATTTTCCGCATGATTGACTTACATTCAAGTTTACTGTCCGAGTTCAGATCTCGGTAAATGTTCATGGTAGGATCATCTAACCTTGCATATGCAAGCATCTTTGGGGGTAGGTCAGCATCTAGGCAAAACTAGGTCACTTTGACCTATATTTTCTGCATGATCGACTTACATTCAAGTTTACGTCCCGAGTTCAGATCTAAGTAACTGTACATGGTAGGATCATCTAATCTTTGGCAGTAGGTCAGCATCCAGGCAAAATTAGGTGACTTTGACCTATATTTTCAGCATGATCGACTTACATTCAAGTTTACATCCGAGTTCAGATCTTAGTAACTGTACATGGTACGATCATCTAACCTTTGATGTGCATGCATCTTTGGGGGTAGGTCAGCATCCAGGCAAAATTAGGTCACTTTGACCTAGATTTTCCACATGATAGACTTACATTCAAGTTTACATGCGAGTTCAGATCTAAGTAACTGTACATGGTACAATCATCTAACCTTGCATGTGCATGCATCCTTGGCGGTAGGACAGCATCCAGGCAAAATTAGGTCACTTTGACTTGTATTTACCGCATGATTGAAGTTTATGTCCTAATTCAGGTCTCGGTTACTGAAAGAAAAAAGAATAGAAAAGAAAGGAATCGCCTACCTACCTTAGCATAAAAATTATTTGATTAACAGCAAACCAACATTTTGTTAAGGATGGCCTAACCTGCAATTGTGTTTATTATATAGAGGTGTCTTATTGCTTTGTGCAGTATGTTTATCTTCTTGTTTGTGTCTCCATTAGAAATTTAAACATATAATTTGTGTCCCAATGCAAGCCAAATGTTCATCAATTGTGAAACAGTCAAAAATGACATTAAAATTGATCTGTTCTTGAAAATTAGGCAAAAAATTATGCTGCCTGTTCCAGACAAAGTTTGTAACTGTATTAGAATTGTAGTTTGACTAGGTTTCTTGAAGAAATTTTGCAACAATTTTGTATCTTATACAAAAATTTGATTTAAATACTGACTAGTCATGCTAATTGGTGGAAGAAAAAAATCCAGTTACATTCTGTGATTAAAGTTTGAAATATCAACATGAGACGGCATGTTAATTTTGGTTAGTTTCAGAAATTTACAGCCAATGTTATGAAATATTGGACCTAAGATGAAATAGTGTTTGTTTCTCTAAGCCATAACTACCCAGGAAAATCACTACTACAACAAATATTTTAAAAGTGCTCAATTTGGAGAATTTTTGGGGGTATCAAAATTTTCTTGTGTTGACATTTCTTATAGGGTGGACAGGGTGAAGGGAGACTTAGAAAAAGACGCTGGTAGAAAGGAGAGATGCAGAAAAAATGAGAGAGGGTCAAGAAAGGGAGAAAGAAGACAGAGGCATTAGAAATTAGAAAAAAACATTCCCTTAACAGCCCCTCATTTCTTTAAAAATTACTTTCTTCTTTTAACAGCAAATTTTGTCATATCTACCTAAGTAAAACTGGCTTGGTAGTAGTTTTGGGAGAAGCGAACAATAATTTTATTTTGGCCTTAAATTTAGGGCAGGCTAGAATTGTGACTGATGTTGTAACTCTGATCTAAGGAATTGTTTCTACAAGATTGCTTATGTATATCCACAGATAAGTCAGCAGGACCAGCGGTTTAATGCTAGTTCTAGTGTTACATCTGTGGAATATTAAATGACAGTTATCCAGAGGCCATTACTGATCGTTTTGATTAGTTATGGTCATCACTGGTATCTGTCTTGGTTTTCTGAGAGTTGTCAGGAAAATGATGTGTTTCTGACATAGTTTGTAAAACCTACATAATTATTGAATATTTTTGATGTCCCAAGCAAAATGTTGATCAAATTGTGTAAGGGTTAAATGACGAAAATGTTTCTGACACCTAAAGGCCAAAAATATGTGTATTTAAAGGTTATCTGTTTCTTAGTCCTATAATATAAGCCTTTGTATGTTCATATTGTAAACATTCAACATTTTCATCAGTCTTTTGCATTTTTTCTGACTGGGAAGCATAGTTCAGCAGTCAGGAAAAATACAAAAGTGGGATGAAAACACTGAATATAAACGATATGGACCTACGAAGGCTTATGTAATAGGACTAACCTGTTTCTGAAAAAGTTTGAAAACCTGCATTACTTTAAACTCTACTAGAACTTTACTTTGAGTACTTTTACAATAATGAATTATGTGCCATAGACAATTCTAATTAAAGCAAATATTCAAGAGAAGGCACGTTAATTCTAGACAGTTTAAAAAAAATTACAGCCAATACAATGAAATATTGGACCTAAAATGAGATAGTGTTTGATTCCCAAAGCCAAACAAATCCTGAAAATGACTGCTACCAAAAATATTTTTATAGTGCCAAATTTGAAAAGAAAAAATGTATCGAAATTTTTGGAGTCAACTGACATTTGTTTTGAAATTACTTTCTTTTGGATAGAAAGAATAATTTTGTGCTACCTACCTGCATACAACTCTGGATAGCAAGTTGAGGAGAAATGATCATTAATTAAAAATTTGCCTTGAATATTGAAGGTGGGCTAGACATGGCATTGATGTTGTTACTCTGATCAAAGGAATTGTTTCTACAAACTAGAAATCATATATATATATTGCTTATGTTTATCCACAGATAAGTCAGCAGGACCAGCCGTTTAATGTTGGTTTTAGTGTTACATCTGTGGAATATTAATGATAGTTATCCAGCGGCCATTACTGATCGTTTTGATTGGTTTTGGTCATCACTGGTATCTGTCTGGGTTTTCTGAGAGTTGTCGGGAAAGTGACGTGTTTCTGACATAGTTTGTAAAACCTACATTTATACATGTACATTTCTGTTAAAATTATCTTTTGTTAAATGAATTAATTTCAGTCTTATTCACTGAGATAAGAACTTACATTTTATTTGAGAACATTTTTGTAAATTCAGTATGAGAATTTAAAAAATGATACAAAGAAAACTTAAAAATTCATACCAGTATTAGATATAATTTTCTTAGCTTTATAATGGAAATCCACTTTTTCAATCCAGGTTTTACCGTAATGATTCTTTTTCTTTAGGAGTCTGGGTGGCCGAGTGGTTATGGTAGTTCTACTATCTATATAACCACTGTAGTCTATCACCACTGCGGTGTGAGTTCGCACCCCACTTTGTACATCACTAAAAGGGTGCATTCGACTTTCAATCGTAAGTGATAAGGTATGTCAGTTACCTGCCCAAGGTCGATGGTGTTCTCTGGGCACTCCGGCTGCCTCCACCACTAAAACTGACTGTCATGAAATAGCTGAAGTACTGCTGAAAGTGATGTTGAACCCCATATCAATCAATCAATCTTTTCCTTTACATTTATATCCTGTGATGTCCATTTCTGCTTTTCCTTTGACAATGGAAGATCAGGTCTGCCATATATATATATATTTAAGGATGCAGTAAGGTGAAATGAAGAAAATCTGCAGTTAAAATTGATATTTTAAATGCAGAGTACTATTCGTAAAGGAACAAATAAAGCTAAGAATATTGTTAGGTTATGGATCTTGTTTTCAAGATACAGCACAATTTGAAATTGGCTGGAGAAGGATTTGTCACTTAATTTCAAGGACTCTTACATGTTGTCTTCAGTAAAATTTTCATTGGATTTTGAACTGTATTTCAACCAATAAAATGAATATCTTGGGTAGAAGGTATATTTGTTCAGGTAATGTTGATTGCATGAAGTATAAATTTTAAACAATATCATATATCTCGCCTCTTCTTCCATTATCGGATTAATTTGTGGGCCTCCAAAAAATTTCACAGATCAGGCAGCAAAGCCAATCAGTTAACGTTGGTTTTCGTGTTACATCTGTGATACAATAATGTCTGGGTTTTCAGAGAGTTGTTGGAAATATATATTTTCTGACATAGTAAGTAAAACCCACAACTAATCTCACTGTTTCTATATAGCAGGTATTCAATATGGGAAAATCTTTTTCCAGTGTGTTTGTATTCAATGTATGTTTTTAGTTTTACACATGTTACATGTATACATGCTATTATAAGATATGAAACATTTTACTGGTTTGACTAACGTGCTAAAATATGAGGAAATGTACTTGAGACAATAATTATTTGAAATAAAAACACCCAGAAATAATAAAACAACACTTTTTACTGGTGTTTAGTCTCAATGTGCACAATATCTTCAACAAAAAGCAAATAACAAATGAAGATCCTTAATACTGGTGACTAAATAACCAAAATGTATATTATCCATATCAGTGTATTGCATGTAGATTTGATTTGTTAGCTATACTTGATACACGTTTATTCACAGAAATTGCTGAGTAGTTATGTTTTAACAGTATAAAACAGCAATTGTGTTTAATTAAGTAACAAGTTTTGGTATAAGAATGATTGTGTTATATTTTTAATTTCAGACATAACAAATATGACAGAAGAGAAAATCCAAAAAATACAAGATTATATAAAAACACATTCATGTACAGTCTGTCTCTCAGATGATAGTATATCAAATAGCTTTCCTAGGAAAAGTAAAAAGGTAAACTATTCATTTTATACTGCAGCTGGTTTTCACGCAGTGTCCAGTCGGATACTGCAATGGTAGTTTGGATTCTACTTCTGTTTTCACAAAAATTTCAATTTAATTGAAATATTTACCAAATGTATTGATTAACATGTATGATATAAGTCATATGACTTGCAACAGTTTCTGCATTTGAGAGAACTATTTGCATTGTTATTTAGAAAAATGGATGTAAATTGTATGGTTAGTATGTTTGGAGACTTGGTTAATTTACCTGTCTGCAGCAATAAGACATCAATAATGCAGAAGACTGTAGCTATAATGGCTTTATCCTTTTATTGCAGAAACTACATTCTCAAGAAAAAAAGAACAGACATAGAATGGATAAACACAGACAACGAAAAGAATATCGGCAGATTTTGAAAGAAAAACGAAGTGGTTTATTTGTAAAAGAGGAAGTTTTGACCATGTCAAGATTATCTCCCCCTCCAGAGGAAGAAGATATAGATATTCTTGGATAACAGTGATAAATTATAAGAAACAAGGACAATCACAAATCAATTTACAAATTAAATTTAAAATGAGGAATTGAAATAAACATTTATATAGGATTAGAATCTTGTTTTTGATTTCAATGAAGTTGATTTAAGAATATGATAATACAAATTGAAGAATTACAATGTAATTTGAAAAATGAAGTAGAAGTTACAACTCAGAAATTTGTGAAACAAAGATACACGTTCCTTCTTTATTAAATTTTTCTTTTATTACTGTACTGAGCTACCACAATCTGTCTGTCCTAAATGTCTTGCAAACCATTTTTCTCAGCAGCTACATGAACTAGCATATGTTTGATATTTCACTTGGCTCTTTCTTATATATTTATTTTTGGGACCTGTGGTTTTATTCAAAGGCATCATGCCATCATGGAGACTATCTTTGCAAATTTTCATGAAGACAGCTGATGTATAAATGTCTCCTTGTAGTGATATTTTTAGCTCATTTCACGAAGTGAGGAGGATTATGTGATACCCCTAGCGTCCGCATCAGCATTGGCGTCTGCATCCGGTTGAGAAGAATGGTTATGGTCCATTCCAGCTTACTGACATGCTCTTCATCAACCATATTGGTATGCATGATGCATTTTGGGATGACGACTGGAATGCATGCTTCAGATGCTCTCTCTGACGTACATTTTATGCATGAGTGACTTGCTTAGGTAGAATGGTGAAAGTCCATTCCCGCTTACTGACATTTCCCACATCAACCATATTGGTATGTATGATGCATTTTGGGATGACAACAACAATGCATGCTCCGGATGCTGTCTGTGACCTACATTTTAAGCACGAGGGACTTGGTTAGTTAGAATGGTTAAAGTCCATTCCCGCTTACTGACATGGCCTACATCAACCATATTGGTATGTAGGATGCATTTTGGAATGACAACAATGCATGCTTTGGATGCTGTCTCTGCCCTACATTTTTACAAATGAGCCACTTGGTTAGGTAGAATGGCTAAAGTCCATTCCCGTTTACTGACATGCCTCTTAGCAACCATATTGGTATATGTATGATGCATTTTGGGATGACAACAACAATGCATGCCTCGGATGCAGTCTGTAAAATACGTTTTATGCATGACTGAATCCGTTAAAAAGAATGATTATAGTCCATTCCTGTTTACTGCCATGTAAAACATGTGAAAATGCTGCGCAACAAGGTGAGGTTAGCAGGCTGTGGCTGCTTTCTATGTTTACAAGACGGGGAAGGTAATGTTGATAATGAAAATGATATGTAACTAGTTCTAATGATATGTTTCCTGTTATCCATTTTTAAAAAGGGATATGAAACTACTGGTATGTTACTACATGTAAATACCACAATTGCGTCCTTCATAATTTCAGAATACACTGCCTACAAATGTTAAATGGGTACTTGGCTCACAGATTTCACTGCTTTTGAAATTCTGTTATGACACTTTTAACTGACCAGGCTACTTTATGTCAAGCATAACAAACTGTATTCTCGCTTAAAAAAATCTGCTAATCATTAAAAATTCATATTTTAAGTGGACTTTGTACCTGTGCAATCTGCCAATTAGATCAGAATCAATTTATGCAGTTTAAAAAGAAACAAATTTTTCAATGAAAATATCTAATTAAAAAAAAAAATTTTCATGTTATTTGTCATTTTGATGATTGTCATTGTTTCTTGGTAAGGGTATTGAAAGCAATAAAATATTATTGAATAACTTGTTACCTTTTATTGTGTCGCCTGCACCGAGTGCAGGATTGACACATAGGAATCACTATCCGTCGTCTTGCATTCATCTGTACGTCTGTTTCGCTAAAAAATTTTAAATATCTGCATCTCCTCAACTGCATAGCACTTTTAAACTAAACTTGCAGGAATGCTTCAGTATATATTGAAGATATGCACCATGCATTTTGTTTTTAGCCAAGTTGCCACGAAGTTGAACTCGGCTATTGGTTTGGCATTGAGGGCAGGCAGGCGTCAAACATTGGTTTCCAGATGATAACTCAAAAAGTTTAGATCCGATTGAAATGAAACTTGGATATATTGTTGGGTACTAGGAGGGGAGGAACCCTATTGATTTTGGAGAAAGTAGGTCAAAGGTCAAGGTCAAGGTGACTGAAAATAGACAGAAAATTTGAGATAAATTTGGTTTGCGGATGATAACTCAAAAAGTTAACATCCAATTGAAATGAAACTTGGATATGTTGTTGGATACCAGTAGGGGAGGAACCCTATTGATTTTGGAGAAAGTAGGTCAAAGGTCAAGGTCACACTGACCGAATATATACTGAAAATTTGAAAAAAAAAATAGTTTCCGGATGATAACTCAAAAGTGTACATCCTAATGAAATGAAACTTGGATATGTTGTTGGATACCAGGAGGGGAGGAACTCTATTGATTTTGGAGAAAGTAGGTACAAGGTCAAGATCACAGTGACCGAAAATAGACTCAAAATTTTAGGAAAATTTGGTTTCCGGATGATACTCAAAAAGTTTACATCTAATTGAAATGAAACCTGGATATATTGTTTGATACCAGGAGGGGAGGAACCCTATTGATTTTGGAGAAAGTAGGTCAAGGTCAAGGTAACACTGACCGAAAATACACTGAAAATTTCAGAAAAAGTTGGTGTCCGGATGATAAATCAAAACGTTTACATCCAGTTGAAATGAAACTTAGTAGTTGTTAGTTGTTGGGTACCAGGAAGGGAGGAACCGTAATGATTTTGGAGAAAGTAGGTCAAATGTCAAGGTCACAGTAACCAAAAATAGACTGAAAATATCAGAAAAATTTGGTTTCTGGATGATAACTCAAAATGTGTACATCCAATTGAAATGAAACTTATTTTTGGATTCCAGAAGGGGAGGAACCCTATTGATTTTGGAGAAAGTAGGTCAAAAGTCAAGGTCAAGGAAGGTCACAGTGACCGAAAACAGATTTATATATTGAAATGTCAAGACATGAAACTAGAAAATAAACCTTCTTGAATTCTTAGAATTTTGGATATTACTAGTAGGTGGGAAAGAATAATAAATAGACAATTTTAGAAATAATTTGGTCTTCACATTAACTTGGTCACATAATATTTGAGGTTAAAACTCGGCTTGTGCACCCTGGTGCCATTTAGATTTTTTTATATTTTGTTTTTGTAGATTTTACGCTGTTGTTGGACTTTGTCATTTTAGCTAATTGCAGTCTCGATGGTGCATCTCCATTATCTGCAACTCTTCCTCAACGACTTTCTATTTTTCAACCAAACTTGCAGGAATGCTTCATTTTATATTTTAGATGTGCACCGTGCATTTTTAGCTCGCCTGACCCAAAGGGTCGGTATAAGCTATTGCTATCACTATGCGTCCGTCATCTGTCGTCAGCGTCAACTTTTTTTTACATTTTCATCATCTCTGAAACCACTAAAGCAAATTTAAACTACTGAAATACTGAAATGATGTATGGAAGGTCCTTTACAAAGATTGTACATTTCGTTCCGATTCAATCAACAAAAAACATGCCGCCAGCACGGAACAGTTTAACATTGGCCCTATGGTAAATTTACTTTTTCATCTTCACCTCTGAAACCACTGAAGTAAATTCAACCAAACTTTACTGGAATGATGCATGGAAGGTCCTTCATATTTCGTTCCGATTCGATAAAAAACATGGCCACCAGCACAGATCTTGGTTTAAACATTGGACCCTATGGGAAAAACATCAATTTCAACATCTGCTCTGAAAATATTGAAGCAAATTTTATTAAACTGTACTGAAATGATGTATGAAAATGCCCATTTTATTCTGAT
The DNA here is from genome assembly GCA_002080025.1 of Modiolus philippinarum. NCBI lineage: Eukaryota > Metazoa > Mollusca > Bivalvia > Mytilida > Modiolidae > Modiolus > Modiolus philippinarum. Next base: position 111,136 of record MJUU01000036.1, on the reverse strand, counting down.
TCGACTAAAAGCATGGCCGGCAGCATGGAACATAGCTTGATATTCGTCCAAAGGGAAATTCACGTGTTCATCTTCTCCTCTGAAACCACTGAAGTAAATTCAAACAAACTTAATTTACTGGAATGATGTATGGAAGGTCCTTCAAATAGATTGCAATTTTGTTCTGATTCGAGAAAAAACATGGCCACCAGCGCAGATCTTGGTTTTAACATTGGACCCTATTGGAAAAACATCATTTTCAACATCTGCTCTGAAACTATTGAAACAAATTATAGGGATCACTATCTGTCGTCTTGCGTCGGTCTGTCTGGCTCTAAAATTTTAGCATTATCCGCATCTCCTCCTAAACCACTCAGCACTTTTCAACCAATTTTGCAGGGATGCTTCAGTATATATCGTAGATGTGCACAGTGCATTTCATTTTCCTTTATTAGCCGAGTTGCGACGAAGTCGAACTCGGCTTATACTTTGATGAATGGTGTCTGGGTGTCCGGGCGTCATTATTTGGTTTCCGCACGATGTCTTGAGAACCACTTGACATATCTATATGAAACTTGGCATAGACATGACTTATGATCAGAGGAGGAACCCTATTGATTTTGAGCTTTGTGTGACAAAGGTCAAGGTCACAACTTCTTAAAATAGAATAAAAATAAAACATCAGGAATTAAGCCTAAAATCTTTTTTGAAAACAAAAATAGCTAAAAAAAATTTATTATTCATACTTAGGTACTCTTTTTATTGCTAGAGCATGTTCAATTCATTTATAAGTTCTAATTAAGTACATCAACACACTTTGGTTTGGTTTCATTAACTTAGAAATAAGATATAATGAAAAGTCCAAATTTAAAAAAAAGGAGGTAATAAAACTAAGGGAGGTAATAAATTCAATGTGAAGAAATATTTAATATTTCTTAAAGTCTCTTGCAATTTTCAGTTTTAAGAAAAACTTTAGAAAAAAATACATTTGTTTATTCTAATTTTTTGGTAAATTTCCTGAAATTCGGTTTCAGCAATATGAATTGCCTAGATTATAAGGGGAACCCCTGTCCAACGGAAGTCGCGAAAGCGAGACATAGGCAAAATATGACGGCGACGGCGTTAACTTTTACTATAATACAGGATATTTTGAAAACCTTTTGATGTAGGAACATCATATTTGGTCCAGTGGTAGTACTAATCAAGTGCTACCTGACGGACATAAAATCATGTGATCTTGACCTCAATTGCACGGTCCAGTGACCATGTTAAGTTTCTCTGATTAGATCCGTATCTCAATAACTTTAAGTTGTAGGTCAACGATATTTGTTATATAGGTTGGTCTTGAGTAGTACAATCATGTCAGTCTGACATATGACTTTTGTCTTTGACCTCAATTTCACGGTCTAGTGACCACGTTAAGTTTCTCTGATTAGATCCATATCTCAATAACTATAAGTAATAGGTCAATGGTATTTGGTATATAGGTTGGTCTTGAGTAGTACATGTCAGTCTGGCATATGCCTTTTGTTCTTGACCTCAATTTTACGGTTCAGTGACCACGTTAAGTTTCTCTGATTAGATCCATATCTCAATAACTTTAAGTGGTAGGTCAATGATATTTTGTATATGGGTTGGTCTTGAGTAGTACATGTCAGTCTGGCATATGACTTTTGTCCTTGACCTCAATTTCACGGTCTAGTGACCACGTTAAGTTTCTTTGATTAGATCCATATCTCAATAACTATAAGTGGTAGGTCAATGATATTTTGTATATGGGTTGGTCTTGACTACTACATGTCAGTCTGGCATATGACTTGTCCTTGACCTCAATTTCACAGTCTAGTGACCATGTTAAGTTTGTCTGATTGATTAAGTCCATTTCTCAATAACTATAAGTGGTAGGTCCCTAATATATATTATGTAGGTTGGTCTTGGGTAGTACATGCCAGTTTGGCATATGTATTTTGTCCTTGACCTCAATTTCATGATTTAATGAACAAAGTTAAGTGTTTCTGATTAGAATAGTTTCTCAATTACTGTAAGTAGTACAGTAATAATATTCGGGTTGTAGGTTGCTCTTGAGTAGTACATGACTATTTTAGCGACAAGCAGGGACGGGCGAGACATCGATTAGGGTCCACTCTTGTTTTTGAATGGTGGTCTGAAATGGATTGTAATGGATAGTGGAGTTTTTAGTTGACACTGAAACCAAACCATATTATTGAATCTTTGAAAAAAAGTATTCTGCTACATATTTTTCTTCACAATTTCAGAAATATGTGTATAAACTAGAATATTTATGGAACCCAAGCCAGATATTTTTTTCTGAAAGGGGGACTTAGATTATTTTGATTTCAGCAACACATATTACCTTGATAATAAGGGGAACCCCTGCCTAAATTTTTTTGAATGGTGGTCTGAAATGGGTTGTAATGGATCGTGGAGCTTTCAGTTGCCATGGAAACCAAACTGGAACATTGAATCTTTGAAAAGAAGTATTCTACATATTTTTCTTCACAATTTGCAAAATATGTATAAACAATCTATAGGGAGAACCCCTGCCATATATTTTTTTTGTTTGAAAGGGGGACTTGAAATGCTTTTATTTCAGCAATATTTATAACATGGGTTATGAGGGGAACCCCTACCCAATTTTTTTGAATGGTGGTCTGAAATGTGTATACTTTCAGATACCATGGAAACCAAACCAGAACAGTGAATCTTTGAAAAAAGGTATTCTGTTTCATATTTTTCTTCACAATTTAAGAAATATGTATACGTTAGATTATAAGGGGAACCCTGCCATTTTTTTAAAGGAGAACTTGGAATGTTTTGATTTCAGCAATATATATTACCTGGATTATAAGGGGCAACCCCTGTCCAATTTTTTATACGGCCGCAAAAAAATTTTGAGGTCGTATATTGGTATGATACTGGCGGCGTCGTCGTCGTCGTCGATGGCGTCGGCGTCTGTGGACACTTCGTTTCCGTGCGATAACTTAAGTTCTAGATGATCAATCCTTATGAAATTTTAACACAATGTTCCTTGGCACAAAAGGAAGATTGGGATTGGTTTTGGGTATTATGGCCCTCCTGTTTTTAAAAAAAGGGTCAAAAAGGGCCAAACTAGGTGTTTTCATATATTGGGCTGTAGAATATTTATTATTTATCAAATTTTGATGGGGTTTCTTTCATTGTACTACTGAGGATATTTCCAATTAGTAGTATGCAACGGATTTCATGTCACATGTCCTGTTTATGAGATAAATGGGTCCCAAAAGGGGTAAATCTCAAAAATCTTTTTTTTTTCATTTTTTGTCCGATTTTGATGCAGTTTTTTTTATAAGATTCCTTATGAAAAATTAATTTAGCGCTCAGCTATTATATTTTTGGTAACTTGTTTCCTTTCCCAGCTATGAGGGTCCGAAAGGGGCCAAAATTGCAATTTTGCGGATTAGCTAAAATTTTTATTTTTCATCAGATTTCGATTGGATTTTTTTCTTTGAATTCCTCTTGATATAAGCTTACAGTAGTATGCCAACGGATTTGATTTGGAGTAGCTATTACCGTTTTCGAGATACAAGGGGTCAAAGGGGCCAAAACTGCAAATTTTCTAAATATGTGAAATCTTAATTTTTCATCGGATCTCAATGGGATTTTTTTCTTTAGGTTCCTCTTGATGTAAGCTTTCAGCAGTATGTCAACGGCTTTGGCGTAGCTCTTACTGTTTTTGAGCTACAAGGGGTAAAAGGGACCAAAATTGCAATTTTTCGCAATGAGTGAAGGGATTTTTTCTTTGGATTCCTCTTGATATAAGCTTTCAAATGTATGTCAACAGATTTGGCATAGCTTTTACCATTTCCAAGCTACAAGGGGTCAAAGGGGCCAAAATTACACTTTTTCGAAATATGTGAAATCTTTATTTTTCACCGGATTGCGGTGGGATTGTCTTCTTGGATTCCTCTTGATATAAGCTTTTGGTAGTGTGTCCACAGATTTTGCGTAGCTCTTGCCGTTTCTGAGCTATAAGGGGTCAAAGGGGCTAAAATTGCAATTTTCAAAATATGTAAAATCTTATTTTTCATTGGATTTTAATGAGTTCGTTTCTTAGCAATTTTATGTATTTCTCACCATTTCCGATCTATATAAGGATTCATAATGAGCGCTAATTTTTATTTTCCTCAGTTTGTGTGCAGCTAATAATTACTGGGTCAAGCTCTTTATTGTGTCCATTTAATTACTGTATCAAGCTCTTTACTGTGTCCTCATTCATTTTGAATTACACTTGTTCAAATTTCAGTGTTCGACATGCTGCGGTCGTATCATGCAGCGCTCGGCATAGCCCTTTATTTTATAGTGATCTGAAATGAGTTGTAATAGATAGTGGAGCTTTCAGTTGGCATGGATACCAAACTACAAAACTGAAGTTTTAGAAAAGTAAAAGTTTTTAAGGGGTACCAAGCTCAAAGTTTTTTTGAAAGGGGACTTGGTACTATCAGCAATATTGTATCGCCTAGATTATAACCCCTGCCCAAATTTTTAGCTAAAATGCGACAAAGTCAAAACATCTTGCGGAAGTTCCATTTTAAGACTCTGATTGAAATAAAAGAATTCTTATACTTATATACAACTATTTGCATATCGATTATACTTATATACAACTATTTGCATATCGGATGACGTACATATGAAAATAACAAATATTCGCAACTCGGCTTTCGCACCTTTGGTGCGTTTTCTGATTTTTTTTTCAGATTTCCCACCTCCCCTGGACTTTGTCATTTTAGCATATAAGAGCTTATAGGGGATGCCTTCATTATCCGCATCTTCTAAACTGCTTGGCACTTTTCAACCAAACTTGCAGAAATGCTTCAGTATGTATTGTAGATGTGCACCATGCATTTTGTTTTTCATTATTTTTGTTTTTCCAGCTGCTTTTGGACTTTGTTATTTTAGCTTGAAGGGAATGCCTCCATTATCCACATTTTCTCCTAAACTGCTTAAGTCTTTTCATTTAAACTGGCAGGATTACTTCATTATATATAACAGATGTGCATTTGTCATTTTGGCTTATTTTAGCTTGAAGGGAATGCCTCCATTATCCGCATCTTCTCCTAAACTGCTTATGACTTTTTATCCTACTTGCAGGATTACTTCAGTAGATATTACAGATGTGCACCATGCATTTTTGTGTCACCTGCACCTAGTGCAGGATCGACACATAGGGATCACTTTCCGTCGTCTTGCTTCTGTCTGTCCGTCTGTATGGCTCAAAAATTGTAAGCATTATCCGCATCTCCTCTTAAACCTCTTGGCACATTTCAACCAAGTTTGCAGGAATGCTTCAGTATATACTGGAGATGTGCACCATGCATTTTCGTACACCTGACCCAAAGGGTCAGTATAAGGTATTGCTATTACTTTTCGTCCGTCGTCAGTCATCCTTCGTCGGCGTCAAATTTTAACCTTCTCCTCTGAATCCACTGAAGCAAATTTAAACTGTACTGAAATGATGTATGGAAGGTCCTCTACAAAGATTGCATATTTCGTTCCGATTCAACAAAAACATGACCGGCAGCATGGAACATAGTTTAATATCGGCCCTAATGGGAAATTCACATTTTCTTCTTCACCTCTGAAACCACTGAAGCAAATTCAACCTAACTTTATAGGAATTATGTATGAAGGGTCCTTTACAAAGATTGCATATTTCGTTCCAGTTCGATAATAAACATGGCCGCTAACTCGGATTATAGTTTTAACATTGGACCCTATTGGAAAAACATCATTTTCAACATCTGCTTTGAAACTATTGAAGCAATGTTAACTAAACTGTACTAAAATGATGTATGGAGAGGTCCTTTGTAAAGAATGCTCAGTTTATTCCGATTCCACAAAAACATGGCCATAAGCACGGAACATAGTTTAATATTGGCTCTATGGGAAATTCACAATTTCACCTTCTCCTCTGAAAACCATGGAAGCAAATTAAACCAAACTTCACAAGAATGATGAATAGGAGGTCCGATTCAATAAAAAATATGACTGCCAGCGCGGATCTTGGTTTTAATATTGAACCCTATGGGGTAAACATCAGGTGTCAAGCAAGGAGAAAATTTTTCTCCTTTTTTTGTTTTCATTATTCTTAAATGATATAGAAAATTATTTTGTTGATAATAACATTGAAAGTTTGCAGGAAATCTCAACTCTCTGTGAAGAAAACTTGTCAATGTATGTAAAAACATTTGTCCTCTTATATGCTGACGGCACAGTGGTCTTATCAGAAGCCGCGAAAGGTCTACATAATATTTAACCCGAGTTTGAACATAATGGTAATTCATGGAAACTTAAATATAGATAAAACTAAAATTGTAATTTTTAGCAAGAGAAAAAGTAAAACAAAGTATTCATTTACGATAAATAGTAATGATTTGGAAATTAAGGATTCTTACCAATATCTCGGAATTATTTTCAATTGCAATGGAAATTTTTGCACTCCCCGGACAAGGCACAAAAAGCAATGTACGGGTTAATGAAGAAAACTAAAAATATTACAATCCCAATTGTTCTTCAGTTGAAACTTTTTGACTCATTAATCGTAACAATAATGTTTTACTCATGTGAGGTCTGGGGCTTTGAAGCAAAAAATAATATAGAAAAGCTGCGTTTACAATTTTGTAGAAAAAAATATTGAGACTGTGTAAAACTGCACCAAATTTTGTGGTATATGCAGAGCTAGGAAAAATCCCTTTGGAGAATATTATAAAATTAAGAATGATTATGTTTTTGAATAATTTAACTGAAGGAAATAAATTATCAAGTATCATGTATAAACTTATGTACAAATTTCATTATAATACTGTCTCAAATTGGATTGAATATATTAAGTCAATTTTTGATGATTGTGGTTTAAGCTTTATTTGGGATAATCAGTGGCAGGTAAATAAAAATATGTTAAAGTCTGTTGTAAAACAACGGATAACTGACCAGTATATATAAAAATTGTGCTCTCAAATACATGCATCAACACATGGCGAATTTTATTCAGTTTTTAAATAAAATCGAAGATTATTTATTGCGTTTAATTTACACAAGATAGATTATATATTACAAAATCAATTTTGAAAATCCATATTGAAACAGGAAGATGGCTTTTGATAGAAAGAGAGAGAAGAATATGTAACTTATGTTACGAGTGAGTTAAGGGACCAGTTTCACTACTTGTTTCAGTGTAAAAATAACGAAATTAAAGAACTAAGAGAACAGTATATCCCAAAACATATAATAGAAATAACCCAAATGAGTGCAAAATGAAAGGGATGTTAGAACTCTAATGCTAATTTCTGTCTTTATTAGGAAAGTCATGAAAATATTCTGAAAACTATGTCCGATAATTATTTGATGTTCTTAACTAAATGTGTCATGTCAGCGCGGTTGATTTGAGGTCATTCTGTCTTTTATGATAATGTATATGTATTGATTTCACTGTCTATTTATTTGTTGTTTTAATATTTATTTTCATTTTATCAGCTCACCTGGCCATAGGCCATGCGAGCTTTTGCCATCACTCGGCGTCCATCGTCCGTCCGTTAACTTTTATTCAAAGATCTTCTCCTCTGAAACTACGAGGCCAATACTTACCAAACTTGGCCTGAATTATCACCAGGGTATGCACTTACAAGTTTGTGATTTTTATGTCCGTAGACCAAACAACATGGCCGCTGTTACTAAAAATAGAACATAGGGGGGAATTGCTGTTTTTTGCAAATTACTTGAAAACCGTTACAGATATCAAAAAACTGACACGAGATAAAAATGATCAGCATGATGAGATCTACCAACTTTTCAATTTTGAAAAAAACCTGAAAACTCGTCTCGGAGTTATAGCCCTTTTTTCCGTAAAATTTTCAAAATTTTGCATTTTTTATCTTTCATTTCAAAAAAGTGTAACAGACAGAGGTCAAGTGAAATTGAAAAAATGTTTAGCATATCAAGATCTACCCACCCTGAAATTTTGAAGAAAATCCATAAACCTTGTAGGAGTTATTGCCCTTTTTTCACCGAATTTTCAAAATTTTGTATTTTTTGTCTTTTATTTCCAAAACTATCGAAGATGAAGATTAAGTGAAACATGATGAAATGTTTGCCATACTGTGGCGACTTCAAAACTGGTGTTGAAAATAGTTTGTTGAACGTCATTTTCAAAATGGCCGCCAAAAAAGGAGTTAAAATTCAAACATTGTCCGATATCTATGAAATTTGGTTTCAAAATAGATATTGATGTTGCGACTTCAAAACCTGTGTTGAAAATTGTTCGTTGATTGCCATTTTTGAAATGGCCGCCACAAAAGGCGGGAAATTTCAACATTGTCCGATTTCAATGAAATTTGGTTTCCAAATAGGTATTGATGTTGCAACTTTAAAACTGATGTTAAAAATTGTTCGTTGACCGCCATTTTCAAAATGGCCGCCAAAAGAGGCGGGAAAATTCAACATTGTCCGATTTCAATGAAATTTGATGTCCAAATAGGTATTGAGGTCACAACTTCAAAACAGATGTTAGCAATTGTTCATTGACCGCAATTTTCAAAATGGTCGCCAAAAAAGGCGGGAAAATTCAACATTGTCCAATTTCAATGAAATTTTGGTTTCAAAATAGGTATTGATGTCTCAACTTCAAAAAAGGCTGGAAAATTCAATATTATCTGATTTCATTTAAATTTGGTATCCAAGTGGATATTGATGTCACTAGTTCAAAACCGGTGTTGACAATTGTTTGTTGACTGCCATTTTCAAATGACTGCCAATATAGGTAGGAAAATTCAAGGGTGTCCGATTTCAATGAAATTTGGTTTCCAAATAGTAATTGATGTCACAACTGCAAAACTTATGTTTGAAATTGTTTGCTGAGGGCCATTTGCAAAATGGTTGCCAAAAAGGCGGGAAATTTAAACATTGTCCTATTTCAATGAAATTTGGTTTCCAAATAGATATTGATGTTGTGACTTCTGCAAAACCGATGTTGAAAATTGTTCGTATTTCAAAACTGGTGTTGAAAGTGGTCCTTAGCAAGAACGTTTTTGGCAAAAAAGCCCAACAAAAAATATAGTAAAACATGATCAGACTTTAAATACTGCACAAGATATTGGTTATGTTCGAGGTACTAAAGTTTGAGAGAGTGATGATTAACTGTATAACTTACAATGTTACCACGATTTTGGCAACTGAAAGCCAGGTGAGCGATACAGGCTCCTGGGAGCCTCTAGTTATCTGTTGTCTTATCTGTCTTCTATCACATATGTATTATTTTATTTTATCCTGTTGTACACTTAATGTGTCTGAGGTTTTAATAAAGCATTTGAATTTGAATCATTTTCAACATCTGCTCTGATACTATTGAAGCAAATTGAAGTAAATTGTAAATTGTACTGAAATGATGTATGGAAGGTCCTTTGCAAAGATTCCACATTTCATTCCGATTTGACAAAACAACATGTCCTCCAGCCCGAAACATAGTTTAATATTGGCCCTATGGGAAATTCATGTGTTCATTTTCTCCTCTAAAACCACTGAGGCAAATTCAATCAAACTTAACAGGAATGATATATGGAAGGTCCTTCTAAAAGATTTGTCATTTTTTTCCAATTTGATAAAAAAAAAAGCATGGCCGCCAGGGTGGACCTTAGTTTTAGCATCGGACCCCATGGGAAAAACATCATTTTAATCAAATGCTCTGAAGCAAATTTAACTACAAAAATGATGTATGGATAGTCATTAACAAAGATCCAACCAGTTTCACTACTTGTTTCAATGTAAAAATAACGAAATTAAAGAACTAAGAGAACAGTTTTTCCCAAAACATATAATAGAAATAACCCAAATGAGTGCAAAATGAAAGGGATGTTAGAACTCTATTGCTAATTTCTGTCTTTATTAGGAAAGTCATGAAAATATTCTGAAAACTATGTCCGATAATTATTTGATGTTGTTAACTTAACGTGTCATGTCAGCGCGGTTGATTTGAGATCATTCTGTCTTTTATGATAATGTACATGTATTGATTTCACTGTCTATTTATTTGTTGTTTTAATATTTATTTTCATTTTATTAGCTCACCTGGCCATAGGCCATGCGAGCTTTTGCCATCACTCGGCGTCCATCGTCCGTCCGTTAACTTTTATTCAAAGATCTTCTCCTCTGAAACTACGAGGCCAATACTTACCAAACTTGGCCTGAATTATCACCAGGGTATGCACTTTCAAGTTTGTGATTTTTATGTCCGTAGACCAAACAACATGGCCGCTGTTACTAAAAAAAGAACATAGGGGAAATTGCTTTTTTTGCAAATTACTTGAAAACCGTTACAGATATCAAAAAACTAACACGAGATAAAAATGATCAGCATGATGAGATCTACCCACTTTGCAATTTTGAAAAAAAAACTGAAAACTCGTCTCGGAGTTATAGCCCTTTTTCCGTAATTTTTTTAAATTTTGCATTTTTTATTTTTCATTTCAAAAAAGTGTAATAGATAGAGGTCAAATGTAATTGCAAAAATGTTCAGCATATCAACATCTGCCCACCCTGAAATTTTGAAGAAAATCCATAAACCTTGTAGGAGTTATTGCCCTTTTTTCACCGAATTTTCAAAATTTTGTATTTTTCGTCTTTTATTTCCAAAACTATCGACGATGAAGATTAAGTAAAACATGATGAAATGGTTGCCATACTGTGGCGACTTCAAAACTGGTGTTGGAAATAGTTTGTTCAACGTCATTTTCAAAATGGCCGCCAAAAAAGGCGGGAAAATTCAAACATTGTCCGATTTCTCTGAAATTTGGTTTCCAAATAGATATTGATGTTGCGACTTCAAAACCTGTATTGAAAATTGTTCGTTGATTGCCATTTTTGAAATGGCCGCCACAAAAGGCGAGAAAATTCAACATTGTCCGATTTCAATGAAATTTGGTTTCCAAAATAGGTATTGATGTTGCAACTTTAAAACTGATGTTAAAAATTGTTCGTTGACCGCCATTTTCAAAATGGCCGCCAAAAAAGGCGGGAAAATTCAACATTCTCCGATTTCAATGAAATTTGATGTCCAAATAGGTATTGAGGTCACAACTTCAAAACAGATGTTAACAATTGTTCATTGACCGCCATTTTCAAAATGGTCGCCAAAAAAGGCGGGAAAATTCAACATTGTCCAATTTCAATGAAATTTTGGTTTCAAAATATGTATTGATGTCTCAACTTCAAAACCGATGTTGAAAATTATTTGTTGACTGCCATTTTCAAAATGGCCACCAAAAAAGGCTGGAAAATTCAATATTATCTGATTTCATTTAAATTTGGTATCCAAGTGGATATTGGTGTCACTAGTTCAAAACCGGTGTTGACAATTGTTTGTTGACTGCCATTTTCAAATGGCTGCCACTATAGGTAGGAAAATTCAAGGGTGTCCGATTTCAATGAAATTTGGTTTCCAAATAGTAATTGATGTCACAACTTCAAAACTTATGTTGAAAATTGTTTGCTGAGGGCCATTTTCAAAATGGTTGCCAAAAAGGTGGGAAATTTAAACATTGTCCTATTTCAATGAACTTTCGTTTCCAAATAGATATTGATGTTGTGACTTCTGCAAAACCGATGTTGAAAATTGTTCGTATTTCAAAACTGGTGTTGAAAGTGGTCCTTAGCAAGAACGTTTTTTGGCAAAAGAGCCCAACAAAAAATATAGTAAAACATGATCAGACTTTAAATACTGCACAAGATATTGGTTATGTTCGAGGTACTAAAGTTTGAGAGACTGATAATTAATTGTATAACTTACAATGTTACCACGATTTTGGCAACTGAAAGCCAGGTGAGCGATACAGGCTCCTGGTAGCCTCTAGTTATCTGTTGTCTTATCTGTCTTCTATCACATATGTATTATTTTATTTTATCCTGTTGTACACTTAATGTGTCTGAGGTTTTAATAAAGCATTTGAATTTGAATCATTTTCAACATCTGCTCTGATACTATTGAAGCAAATTAAAGTGAATTGTACTGAAATGATGTATGGAAGTCCTTTGCAAAGATTGCACATTTCATTCCGCTTCGACAAAACAACATGTCCTCCAGCCCGAAACATAGTTTAATATTGGCCCTTTGGGAAATTCACATGTTCATTTTCTCCTCTAAAACCACTGAGGCAAATTCAATCAAACTTAACAGGAATGATATATGGAAGGTCTTTCTCAAAGATTTGTCATTTTTTTTCCAATTTGATAAAAAAAAAACATGGCCGCCAGGGTGGACCTTAGTTTTAGCATCGGACCCCATGGGAAAAAACATCATTTTAATCAAATGCTCTGAAGCAAATTTTACTACAAAAATGATGTATGGAAAGTCCTTTACAAAGATCCGACAAAAGAAATGGCCCCAAGCAGAGAACTTCGTTTAAAATGGGACCCCTATAAGAAAACATCTTTTTCATCATATGCACTGAAACTATTGAAGCAAATTCAGCCAAGCTGAGATTGGTTATTTTGTTTTGATCTGATAAAAAACCAGCAGCACAGAACATATTTTAACACATGACCCTATGGGATAAACATCAGTTTCACTATGCTTCAAGCATTTTGTCAGGTGAGCGATTCAGGCTCAGTTTCTGCGCCCCTAATTTTTTTTTGTTTTTTGCTTATTTGAGTCTTGAGAGCAGGTCTCCATTATCCTCAACTCCTTCTAAATGGCTTTATATTTTTATATTTTTCAACCTGACTTGCGGGAATGCTTGAGTTTAAATTGAGAACCTGCACATGCATCTTGTTTTTCTTAACTTTTGTTTTGTTTATTTTTCTTCAGATTTTACACTATTTTTGGTCATTTTACGTTATTGGAGTCTAGGATATGTCTCATTATCCACAAGTCCTCCTTAACAGCTTTATATTGTTAAACCATTTCAGGAATGTTTCAGTTTATATTTAACTGCACCTAGTGCAGGATCGACACATAAGGATCGCTATGCGTCGTTTTGCGTCCGTCTGTCCATCTGTCTGTCTGTAACTCCAAAAAAAAATAAGCATTATCCGCATCTCCTCTTAAACTGCATGACACTTTTCAACCAAATTTGCAGGAATTCTTCAGTATATATTGAAGATGTGCACCATTCATTTTGTTTTTCCAGATAATACGCTGTTTTTTTGGGGGTTTTTTTTGACTTTGTGATCCTTGTCATTTTAGCTTATTTGAGTCTTGAGGGCAGGTCTCCATTATCAGCAACTTCTCTTCAAAGGCTTTATATTTTTCAATCATGAACGGCTCTGTATTTTTCTAACTTGAAGAAATGCATGGCATAAAGCTCAATGAAACTGAAGGCAGCTGGAGTTAACATATGTGTTATGGTCTCGTGTTCATTTTCTCCATATCCTTTCATAAAATATTCAGTATATAATGTAGATGTGCAACATAGGCTTTGTAATTCTATTTCAAACATAGGAATTCTTAAATTTATGTAGTGCAGCTGACACGTGTTCCGTGGAACACCCATGCATTTTTGACTAACAAATGCCTCATATCTGTACATCATCACCAAAAGACATTTTTTTCTGGATCTGTTTGCCCTGAGACTACTTGAGGTGATAAGTGGTAAGCATATGCTAAAGCCAGGATGAGCTTTTGCCATAATTTTGCGCCCAATGTAAACTTTATATTCAAAATTCCCCTGAAATCCAAAAGGGTCAGTGTGAGCTATTGCCATTGCTTGGAGTCAGTCTTCAGCTAACTTTTTACAATTCAACCAAACTTTATAGAAGTTATGTATGGAAGATCCTTTTACAAAGATTGTTTATTTTTGTGTCGCCTGCACCTAGTTCAGGATCAACACATAGGGATCAATAGCCGTCGTCTTGCGTCCGTCCGTCCGTCTGTCTGTCTGCCTGTATGCTATGGCTCAAAATTTTTACATTATCCACATCTCTTCCTAAACCACTAGGTACTTTCCAAGGAAACTTGCAGGAATGCTACAGTATAAATTGCAGAGGGGCACCATGTATATTGTTGTTCTTTATTTATGTTTTTTTTCTAAATTTTGAAGCTGTTTTTGGACTTTGTCATTTTAGTTTTTTTGGAGTCATAGGGTATACCTCCATTATCAGCAACTCCTCCCAGTACGTTCCAACCAAACTTGCAAGAATGCTTCAATATGTATTGCAGATGTGTACCATGCATTTAGTTTTTGATTAAATTTGATTTTTTTCAGATTTTCTTGCCATCTTTGGACTTTGTCATTTTAGCTTATTGGTGTCATTGGGTATACCTCCATTATTCGCAGCTCCTCCTAAACCGTTGGTACTTTCCAACCAAATTTCAGGAATGCTTCATTGCAAATGTGCACCATGCATTTAGTTTTTCATTTACTATGGTTTTTTCAGATTTTCTAGCTATCTTTGGTCTTTGTCACTTTAGCTTTTTGGAGTCTTAGGGTATACCTTTATTATCCGCAATTCCTTCTAGACCGCTTTGTACTTTCCAATTTACCTGAAGAAATTTTTCAATATATATTGCAGATGTGTACTAATTTTGATTTTTGCAGATTTTCTAGCTATCTTTGGACTTCTTTATTTTAGTATATTGGAGTCTTAAGGGTATGCCTCCATTATCGGGAACTGTCATAATATTACAAAAAGGAATTCTTTAATATATATAGTTTAGGCAACACATGTGTTCCGCGGAACAACCATGCATTTTGTCCCAATCAAACAAAAACATGGCCACCAGCAGAGAACATAGTTTAACATTGGACCCTATGGTGAAAAAATCACATTTTCACCTTTTCCTCTGATACCACTGAAGCTAAATAAACCGAACTTTACAGGAATGATGTATGGAAGGTCCTTTAAAATGATTGCCCATTTTGTTCCAAATCGAAAGAAAAATATGGCCGCCAGTGCGGAACTATTATATAACATTAGACCCTAAGGGTAAAAAATCATTTCCGTTAACCCCTCTGAAACCACTGCTTCAAATTCAACCAAGCTTTAGAGGAATTTTTATTGAATGTCCTTCACAGTGGTTGCCCATTTTATTTTGATCCAAAAATATTGTTGCAAGGACGAAACTTATACTTAAACATTGAACTAAATGGGAAAACATCTATTACACCAACTCCTCTGAAACGAACGAAGCAACTTTAACTTGACTACTGGAATGACATAGTGTAGAGCCTTTATAAAGATTGCCAGTTTCATTCAAATTGGATAAAAAAAACATATCCAATTTAACATTTGATCATCAGTTATGACCCAAGCCAATTTGACTAATGTTTATAGGAAGGTTGCATGGCGGGTCTTTCACACAATAATTGCTCTTTTATTCCAAACTGACAAAAACATTATAGCAGGGAAATAAACATAGCTTAACATTGGACCCTTTGTATAAAAAGCATTATTTTAACCACCAGCTCTTAAGCTTTTGAAGCAAATTGAACCAAATTGTACAGGAATGATAGAGGGAAGGTACTATAAAAAGGTTGCTTTTTTTGTCCGAATTTGCCAAATTACATGGGTGCCAACACAGAACATAGAAAAACCTGCTATTAAGCATTTTGTCAAGTTCATCATATCCTCTGGAACCCCTGAAGCAGGTTCAATCAAACTTTACAGGAATGGCGTATAGATGATCGTAACAGATATTGCTGATTCCATGCCAATTCGACATAAGTATGTCCGCGATGGGAATATACCGGTAGTTAACATTGGACCCTATGGGACAAATACATTTCTAGCTCGCCTCACGAAGTGAGCGAGGCTTATGAGATACCCTTAACGTCGACGTCCCATATTTTTTCAAAAGGGAACCCATTTAAAAAAAAAGAATTTTAGATATTTTCCAAGGAAAGGGGACCCGGGCCACCCCGTCCCTTCACTAAATCCGCCACTGCTGAGTCTCTGAGCCTCTAGTTCAAATATTGATAACAAAAACTGTTTTGTCAGAATTTACATATACAATAAATATACAATTACTGTAAACCAACTGACGATTTATTTTTGCGACCTTTCGGAGCGTAAGATAAGTTTTTTTTCAAGCAGGCAAGACGGATAAAAAATAACATAAACACTCATGTGCTTTTGAACCGATATCACATACAATGTATACATAAAAATATACATGCAATGCACACTAGGACTATTAAAGGGCTGCAAGCATTACATAAGACACATAATAAATACGCATGCACGAAATTAAAACACAATTAAGCACAAAATGTCAGCAAATTAAAACAAAGAAAGCATACAAGCACTAAAAATGCTAATTAGAAGCAGCGAAATGTAAACAGCAAAATATAAATAAGCCAAAACACGTTTGTACCAAAGGGTCAGTGTGAGCTTTTGCCATCAACCGGCGTCCGTTGTCCGCTCGTTAGCTTTTCACATTTTCAGCTTGTCTTCTGAAACCACTGAAATAAATTCAACCAGACTTTTTGCAGGAATTATGTATGAAGATCCTTTACAAAGATTGCTCATTTCGTTTCGATTCGATAAAAATACATGGCCGCACGCGCAGGACTTAGTTTTATCTTAGGACCCTATGCAAAAATCAAATTTTCATTTTGTCCTCTTGAAACCAATGAAGCGGTTTTAACCAAATTTTTACAGAAATGATGTAAGGTCCTTTACAAATAGTACTTATTTTGTTCCGATCCGATAAAAAACATGGCCACCAGCGCAGAACATAATTTTAACAAAGGACCTTATGAAAAAATAATAATTTCATTATCTTTTGGAACTGCTTAAACAAATTCAACCAAATTTTACAGGAATAATGTTTTGAATAATCTGCCAGTGAAGAACATACTTTAAAATTCGACCTTACGGAAATATCATATTTTCATCTTCTCCTCTGGAACCATTGAAGCAAATTCAACCAAACTTTACAGAAATGATGTATGGAAGGTCCTCAACAAGGATTGCTATTTTTTTCTGATCTGATAAAAAGTATGGTCGCCAACACGGGACATACTTTAACATAACACCCAAGGTGAAAAGCATTCTTTTGATTATCTGATCTGAAGCTTTACTCAACTGTGTTGAAATGTTATATGGACGGTCCTTCACAATGATCGCTCATTTCATTTGCATCTTGCAAAACAACATTGCTGTCAGTGAATAACATAGCTTTACATTAAACCTCATTCATGCCATTTAAAAAAAAATCATTTTTGGTCACCGGCATAGGCAAATGACTAAGAAGCATTTTGTCAGGTTAGTGATACAGGCTCAGTCTCGGAGCCTCTAGTTATTGAAAAGGCAATAGATAGGGTCAAAGAGAATCTTTTTAACTCACCTGGCCAAAGGCCATGTGAGCTTTTGCCATCACTAGGCGTCCGTCGTCCGTCCGTTAACTTTAATTCAAAGATCTTCTCCTCTGAAACTACTCGGCTAATACTAAGCAAACTTGGCTTCAATCATTACCAGGGTATGTTCTTTCAAGTTTGTGATTTCTATGTCCGTAGACCAAACAACATGGCCGCTGTTACTAAAAATAGAACATAGGGATAAATTGCAGTTTTCTTGCAAATTACTCGATAAACCATTACAGGTATCAAAATTCTGACAGAGTAAAAATGATTAGCATGATGTGATCTACCTGCCCTGCAATTTTGTAGAATATCCGTGTACCCGTCTTGGAGTTATTGCCCCTTTTCCGTAAAATTTTCAGTTTTTCGTTACTTTTGGTCTTATATATATTGAAAAAGGTAGGAGATAGAAGTAAAGTTTAAATAACAAAAATAGTCAGCAAAGTAAGATCTACATGTCCTGCAATTTTGAAGAAAATCTGACAACCCATAACGGAGTTATTGCCGCTTTTTCCTTGAATTTTCACAATTTTTTTTAACGTTTTTACTTTTATTTCAAAAACTGTTTGAGATAAAGGTTAAATGTGAATTGCAAAAGTGTTGAGGTTTTCCAGAACTACAATTTCTACATATGGCCAGCAGGTTCGGATCTCATCCAAAATGGCCGCCAGCGGGGAAGATAGTTTAACATAGGACCCTATGGGAAATGCATTCAAAGATCTTCTCCTCTGAAACCACCGAGCCAATGGGGACCAAATCTTGTCACAGTAGTCCTTGACTGGTCCCCTTTAAAGTTTATGATTTTTACGTTCGTACCTCATCCAAGATGGCTGCCAGCGTGGAGCACAGTTTAACATAGGGACCCTATGGGAAATGCATTCAAAAGTCTTCTCTTCTGAACCTACTGAGCCAATTGGAACCAAACTTGGTCAAAATAGTCCTAGGGTGGTCCCCATTCAAGTTTGTGATTTTTTCGTTCTTACCTCATCCAAGATGGCCGCCAGCGTGGAACATAGTTTATCATAGGGACTCTACGGGAAATGTCTTCTCCTCTGAACCTATTGAGCCAACTGGAACTAAACTTGGTTACAATTGTCTTTGGGTGATCCCTTCTAAAGTTTGTGATTTTTAGTTTGTACCTCCTCCAAGAATGAAAATGTAACATCTGGTGAACTGATTTATAGTATGAATGGGTGGTCTATTTATGACAATGAATAAAACCAGTCAACAGGTGAGCGATACAGGCTCATGTGAGCCCTGGCTTTTCATGTCACCGACTAAATGAGGGAAGGCATGTATGAGAACTAATGTATTTAATTTGCTTCTCTTCCAATTCTGTAAAAGTATTTCCGTCAAAATTACAATCTAGGTCATTTTTCCACAGGAACTTGCCATCTATTGTTGAACATTTAATTTCATATTCAAAGGCAGCTTTGGTGCCTCTTCGGATTCATTAATGTTTGATAACTAATGTATATTATTGTAATTATTATGCATGTTCTAACGAACTGCAATTTGCTGTTTTACAAGATTTTTATTAGTTTAACGACTGATTAAAATCAAAAGGAAAACTAAAAAAAATTAATTAATATTGTTTGAATTTCATATGAATAAATATCACCCACAAGTTCAAAAGTGCAATTGACATTGAAATCGATTGAACTGTTGATGTTGAATGTAAAAACCTGACTATAAAAAAGAAATCAAATGGCCAGGGGTAAATGTCAAGGAGACAACATCCCATCTCCAGGTTAACACGACCCAAAACAAAACATCTAGCCCTAAATGGCTCCAAAAAAGTAAAAAAGTGAATAAATCAATGGAAACAAACCATGTCACTTTAAAAGAACTGACAGATCTTTCAACTGAAGATGTGTTGTAATCTTACAATTAATGAATGTTTTGATGTCTTCAGCATTTAAGAGTTGGAGTCTTCAATTCTTTGTGTTTACTATCAGTAATGTTATTTATGTTAGTACCTCCTTACATTTGTAGTAAAATTAATCAGAGATTACATCAGAAATCTATTGCTGTCTTGTTATGAAGAAAAAAAAATATAATTATTAAACGTATTAAACATTTCCTCAGTGAAAAAAAGAATAAATTTGTAGAAAGCTCAAATATCATATATGTAATACTATGTAATCTCTATGGAATCATTGATTTTTGCCTTAATGATGGTGGAAGGATAATATGAAAAAAATGTTCATTTGCCATAAGTGTAACGATAAACATTGTTGTCGTCATATTTAAATTCCATGCTACTAACATCATTACTTCTTGCCCATTAAGATTGAGATTATGTTTTATCCGAAAAAATAAACTGCTGTAGTATTCACTTGAAGCACTGAGCATTTAGATCAAAGTCATGACGAAATTAGTCCTAGTACAGCCTTTTCGAATCCGAAAAAACACAAGCGTAGAAAATAGTTAATTGGAAACTATGATGAATCACACTTTTAAACTCTGATCCAACCAATCTTTACTGGAATGATGTATAACAACATACCGAAGTTACTGTAAATTTTGATTCTGTATGGAATGTCTTTTGCAAAAATTGTTCCTTTGGTTCTAATCCAATAAAAACAAGACTGCCAGCAAGGAACATGATTTTATTTTGGACCCTATGGGAAAAAGATCATTTTCAACTGCACTGAAACT
>MJUU01000036.1:75171-87736 GCA_002080025.1 Modiolus philippinarum | reverse complement strand
AAGACCTTATAAAGACTGTTGCTATGGAAGTAGTTTTAAAATTGAAATCTTGTATGTTACTCCTCGGTGATACTTTTTTCACCCTTCGACAATTAAACGAGGAAATGATGTTATACTTGCTTTTTTTCGATTTCAGATAAAAATGTTGCGATAATTAAAAAAATATATAGCTCTACAATTAGAATACTGATCTCATGTAGTCCACCTATCCTAACTTTATTTATGAAATCAATAACACTGTTTGATATAAATTAAATTTGATTGTATATTAGTTAACACTTTTAGGACATTTAACAGGAATTAAGGTTTGTCGAATACATTTTTTCTTTCTTTTTTATTCATAACTTGTCATAAAACATTGTTTATTATCTAAATTAACATTACTATCTTTCTATACTTCGTTTTTTGTTTGTTCGGAGCTCTGTGTAAATGGAGTGTATATTTTTATTCTCACAGCAGCATTTTTATAATGAAATTTAAAAAGTATCACGCAGTAAATAATATGTAATCGGTTTTGAAATTTTGACAGATGTTTGAATCAACAGTAAAGATAATTTCACAACTTACAGACACCAAATCTCTTAATTTATGACTATTAAGGTAAACTAGTCCGTAAGAATTATAAAGCTACTACGGAAAACAGTTGCCATAAAAATTCAAGCTTTTTAACGGACTTTAAATCTTGCGCTAAAACTATCATCAAATATTCCACAACCCAAAATCAGGCAAGTTTATTGCTCTTCTATTACATTTTTCAATGATCTGAATTTGCTTTTCGGACAATGACAATGGCGCCACCCCATGTCCCAAAATATTTTGGCTGATATAATTTTAAAAGATCTATCTATTTGGTATAAATTTACACAAAAATACGATAGGCGAATGTACCTTTATAAAAACGTAAGCCACCAATTAGCCATGTTGTTGAACGCACTCCTTTCTGTCTACTGTATACAATTAACAGTTAACGTCAGACTCTCATAAACTGGATACAAACATCATGTGATAGCAAAGCAATATTCCCTGCAAGTATCGTCACGTGCCATCTAATATTTAAGCGATAAAACATTCAAAAAATTATGTTTTGGGATGATGACGTTCAAATTTGTGTTTGAAACGTCATATTTTTTAGTAAAAGATAACATCTCCGTACCTGGACCCGGAAAGTGGACGAGACTTATAACTGTATAAGAAAAGATGGTTAGTTACTTATATCTTTATTGTTTTGAAAATAATTCATAGGGTTGATACCAAACTTACTGTACAAAAATGTTGGTAGCCGAAATCCTAAGGGCAAAAATACAAAGTTGGTGCAAAATTGTAAACCGTAATGGCCCCGACTTCGCAAGATAGAGCTATTTTATATATAAAAAAAATGGAGCAATATTTCAGCTACATGTTCAGATGGAAAGAATTTTTTTTTATTTAACTGTGATTCAAAGATTATTTTTTACTGGGATGACTATTTCTTTTCACTGCTTACAACCTTTCAATAGAAATTTTTGTGCTATTAAGTTGCTACTGGACACTACCAGAACAGAAGGGGAAGCTTGGCGCGGTTTAACCTGCCATGTCTTTTGAAATGCCTTACTAAGTCAAAATCATATACGATTGACAATTATCCGGTGGTTTTGCACCTTTGTCTTTTTGCCCTTGACATTTCGGCTGTTTCTTAACGTAAACAGCAATTTTTTTTTCCAAATAAATCACACGCTTTGAATATTTGCTTATGTTCTAAGTGTCCGAGCTCAAACTAAGATAAACACCACACAACACATATATCAGATGTGAGCCTTCGTAGTGAGTAGCATTCTTCATTTACAATCATTACTCCAATTCCAAAGGTAGTTATCAAACAAGCCGTCACAGCCGCAAATAAGCCATAAAAAGGCTTACCCAGCTATTTCAATCCAGTCAAGGACCGACTAAATAAAACAAATATCAAAAGAGGTTAAGCAATCTACAAAATAGAAGCAAATTCATTTATTTATGGATGCAATATTAATACCGTTAAACTTTCTAGGTTTGAATGGGTGTTTAGGGGTATGCTAATCGTAGAGGCAGAACTTCGAAAAAATACCTAAAAAGGAGGGGTAGACATTTTAACGTGTTTTTGGGACATTTTTAGATGGTTGTTCAATGTTTTGGTAAAATCAATCAGGTGTTAACTGTTTGCACCATTTTTTGTTTTCTGCTCTGTAATATTTTTTCTTTGCATTAAATGTTAATTGGATATATAAAACACTGATTGCTGTTTATCATAGAAAATGGAGTTTCTTGTTTTGTGGCTGTTATCCGGGTTTAAATTTGATGGAAATTGTTTTGGTAAAGTTAATACAACCCCTATTTATATCACTTATATACGTGACTATCTTAATGTTTAACAATAGCTATACTGCAATGCGACAATTATGGTCCAGTAGAAATCTTTCATTAACTGCATTGCGACAATATATAATCTAATCAACAAATTGAGGCATTAATTTATCCTGGTAACAATATAACGCCTATGTTTACCATAAACACTGACCACATCAAATACATGTGATTCCTTATTATTTTTAAACATTTATATTTTAAAGCTGTAAAATCAAACAATTTAAATTTCACTACTTTTCTTTAAATAAGAGTGACATCAAAAGAGGAGAGACCTTAAAGAAAAACCCACTGGACAAACGACAAATTCCGAGCGCGCACATAACCAAACACGGACTAAATAAAATCAGCCGTCATTTTCAGATCTTAATCAGATGTGGATTCTCAAAAATTAATTTTTGCAACAAAACATTTGATTTTCAACACTAAACACAACGCTTCTACATGACAAATTGAATTAAATCAGTACTCTGCGAACTCATTCAGCAGTGTTTTTGCACCAAAAAGGAGACAAACATACTAATACATGTATTTGGTAAATATGGGTAAAGAAAGTGCATTTTTGTATACTGGGGAGAATGTGATTAGCATTCTGTTTTATATTTATAAACAATATAATTGTCGAATTTGGAGGACACGTTTTCCAACAGACAATAGGGATGCCAAAGGGGACTAATTGTGCGCTGCTTCTGCAAGATTTGTTTTATATTCGTTTGATGCCAGGTTTATACACGGACTAGTTCAGAGGAAAGAGAAAACATTATTTAAGTTTCCGATACATAGATGATATTTTATCTACAAACAATCCTGAAATTAAGGAATCCTACATCTTATCCACCAAAATGAACTGGACATTAGAAATAAACAAAAATCAGCATCATACCTTGACCTTGACCTATTTATCGAAAATTCTGAACAGCTTATGACAAACGTGATGATTTTGATTTCCCACTTTCTAATTGTGAACTTTCCATTTTTGAGAAGTAATATACCAACATTTCAAGGCTATGGAGTCTACATTTCACAAGTGACTCGCTACTTTCGTGCATGTAATGTTTACGTCAATTTCGTCAACAGAGCGAAAAGACTTTCCCAAGCTACTTAGCCAATGCTAAGGTCAATCATCTGTTACCATTGTCACTCAAAGTTTTATGGTCGTCATCAAGATTTTACTTATCGTACAATGTGTCTATATCGCAAATGAAGATGGACATACTACTATAGATCCTGACATAGTACTGGATTGACACATACTGAATTTGACATCAGATCGAACTTTTCACTGGCTGGCTGACGGATGTTACGTGTGAAGCAGGAGCACATGATAATAATCCTGTTTTAGGTGTTCACACTGTTAGTGCTTTATTATTATGTTGTTTGTTTTGTCTACGTTATTAACGTTCACTGTCTTTATTGCAGTGTATCCCGGATTTAAAATTTTGGCTCGCGCTTCAAAGTGCATTGGAAAATGTATCTCCTATATGAATATAGTAGTACTATGAATATCAGCAGCCATTTTCACAGATAATCTTACAATAGAAAATTGGTCGTAATTCTTTAACAATTCATATAGACTTGCGACTTTTATTTGTCCTAATAATTCTGTGAAAAGGACCCCAGACACTTAAGTTACAGTGCATGTAAGACAATGGTGACAAATATGTAATTGTAATACATATATGTATGTTAATTATATCAAAAGCTTAATCATTTTATGAACATAGCATTACTTTGACTCTTTGAATTTTTTCGGGACATATTGACATGATAATCAAAAATTAAACCTACAACCTATTTAGCAGATGTGCTATGTGTTAGAATTTTACCAGAATTGATTCAAATCTCTAGCATTTATTTTTTCTTGTTTATTGCCAACATTTCATTAAATCCTACTAATTACAGTGGTTAAAACTGCTATAAATTAGCAACGGATCAACCACATAATTTGACCTAATTAGGAAAACCGATTAACTAACACAGACTTAGTTTTTACATATTTTTTTTCGGAAAATAATGCAGTCTTTGTTAAACAATTCTAATCAATGATATCATCTTAATCCCTGTTTTCATAGTCGGATGACATGATGATACCTAAGGAAGCAGTACTTGAGTGAAATTGATTTTTCACGCGTCGTGCTATATCACGGAGACTGGAAGTGGACTTCCGAGTTCCGACTTCTCTTACTTCTTAGTTCTTATTTCGAACTTCTAACTTTTTACTTCGATGTTGCTATGGGATATCCGTTTCCTAGTTGACAACGGATCTTTCACATTAAGAGCTTAAACTTGTATTTTCCTCTACTGGATATAACTAAACTACTGGAATTGACAATATCCGAGCTCTATTATTAGATTTACCGGACCACTTTTCAACAAGCCACAGTATAGAAAACGTCACGTCATAGAGCCTAAAACGTCATGAAATTATGTTTTTGAAGTACATTCTTAGTGACATGGGGCGGACATGTTTGTGATGTAGTCCGGACAAACAACAACTGCATGGTGAATCTAAATACCAGAACTCGGATATGGTATATTGGCATGTCCAGCACGGCAGGTATTTTTAATAAGAAGATGGAGATGCTTCCTCTGCCGGTGCACCTGATCTCTCCCATGGTATTAAATTGGGAACGTGTTGTTTATCTATGTGTGTATGTCTCCATTTTTCTTTTCTGTGGCGTATTTGGGTGAAGTCTTTGTGTCTTTGTATTTCCGATGTCTTTGGATTGTTTTTGAAGTGAAGGTTCGGTTCTCACTTACTTTGCTCTCCGGTAAAGCAGCGTGCATTTTTGAATTTTGTACACCTATAATTTAATTTTTTCAATATAAGGACTAAAGTTTCCTTGCCTAGCTCATAAAAAAATCAAGTGGTTGATATATTGAACGTTGAATCCCTTCCTTTAACACCCATTTTTCAACTATAATTCAGACAACAAGTTTGGCAATACAAAACATTATTTGGGAAAAGAAAAAAAGCACCGTAGTAAGCGGAATTTGAATGTAAAACAAAATATGTGTTGCGAAACAGCTCTCAAAGTCAAACACAAAATACAGAGATAAAAGGACCTGTGAGCTGTTAAACGGGGTTGATTTAAAATATAATATGTAAAGTTATGATAAATACATAATAGAATTAAAAAGATCAGAAATACTAAAACGTCAACCAATATATTTCGACAGATCTGTCTTGCTCTGGTGGTGTCATGAATAAAAAACTTTACGTTTTTTTCGATTTTGAATCCACCCCTTTTAACAGCTCACATGTCATTATTTCTATATTTTGGAATGTTGAATGAGAGTTGAATAAGACTGTTGTTGCACAGGGTAACGCGCAAGTTCTAGTATATTTAAATGTGAAAATGATTAGTTTATATATATGTATGGCACACCAAAGCCACAAAAATGAGATAATATAACATTATCTCAGGTAGTATTATTTCATCTGATTTTTTGAGGTTTGGTTCACATTATCAGACATATATTATCGGGTTTCCTCATTTCCTCCTGAGAAGTACTTTTAAATATTTTATACATAGGTTTCTATGAAATGATCTGTGGGCAAACTATTTTATCTGATTAATGTTGCATCCAATCACATGTAGATAGACAAATTTCAATAACTTATCTAATCCAATCTTTATTAGATCAAATAATTTATTCTGTAAAACTATGTAATTATGATCCCAAAGAAATTTGGAATTCTAGCAGAAAGTGATTCTTTTTCTTTTTTTCTCGCTTTTGTTAAGATTTTGTAATGAATTTTGTATTTATGTATGTATATGTTATTTTGTATTTTCTCTATGCCTTTATAAAATTTATTTATATGAATAAAGCTATGTCCATCTATCAAAAATTACAATATCACCATATTTAACCTTTAAAATTACCTGTTTCGACATCCACTCACCCGTGAATGACCGTTACATGAATTTATCACATATTTAGTAGAAATATGAGCATTTTTGCATGTAAAATAATAGCCGGAAGTCAGATCATGTTATTTGCCCTCGGAGGCTAATATCGATATTCGCCTGAAAAATCCATATTGTGCCCTCAAAATTCACTTCCGGTAATCTGTCAATCAAATATTGATGATAAGTGTGTCTGATTTTTACAGTGATGAATTAAACTGAATTTACCCTGTTATTGAAGATTCAATTATTCTTGTGTACTTATGTTTGTGTTTCACATTCCAAACGTTCATGTGACGTCACGTTTTTTTTATTGTCATTTCGACGTCACGTATTTTTTATTGCCATTTCGCGGGCTTTTCTTATTTTTTGAAAAGTCACTGAAGACAAAATCGTCACGGTAGATTATTGTGTACAATGGAGATAGCTGTATTTTGTTTCAGCTTTGTGGACGTCAACCCTAATTCAACGTCTATTCGTTTGTCTAGCTCCATAGTCAAGTTGCTGGATAAACTCAGTATGCAAATACATCGGAAAACGAACACCGAAGCAAAAACGGAGAGAAAGATACGAAATTCTTAAATCAAAATAAAAAGATGACATGGCAACTGACCGATTTAAAACAAATCGATGCAAACTGACTAAGACCAAACAAAAAGGACCGCCTTAAAACTAAAGCACTAGTAGTGTAAACCCCTACAAAAATTGGTCGATTCAAGAAGGGTAGTAAACATCCACTATAGGCCTACTATACGGTGCAAATGTCTTCCATATCTACAGCTGTAAATGGCATTACATGTTTTACTGTAGGGTTACTCTTCTCTTAATGTTTCAAAATGTTGTTGCTATCCGTGAAATTAATTTATTAATGGCTAAAAATACTGTTATTGTTTAACATCTAATTTAGATTTGCATTTTTCTTCCACATCAGATTTAAGATATGTGATAAATAGATCATTACATGTCATTTTCCATACCGTCCCTAGTATTAGCCCTCGACCCATATCAGCCCTCAGGCTACACCTTCGGGCTTGATATGGGCGTCTCGGGCTAATACCAGGGCCGGTATGGGAAATGACATGTAATAATCTATAAGTATATTCTATGAAATATACATGTAAGTGTGACACCCTTGCAGAATTAAGTAATTTTAATTGAAAATATCAAATAATAATAATAATAATAATAATTATAAAAATTAAAAAGTCAATTGTGCAGAGAACGATTGCAAGGTCTTTCACCAGTTTTCTCCATGATAACATGTACTTGTGTTTGATTTTGTTGTCTATATCAGTCAAAAATGTGATGTAAGCAAATTTTCTGACCTTTATAAGTCTTTTGCTGAACGGTTGCTAAGGACTTTTTCGAAAAATTAGCTTGTTGCTAAGGACATGAGAGGCATTTCCGGTTGGCAATGTCATTTATTTCCTCTTTACAACATTACAAAACTTTTTGCCTAGGGTTGCTAAGGACTTTCATGGCAAATAATGTTGTTGTTAAGGACCTTGACCTTTCACCTTGACCCATTTTCTTTGCCTTGTTCAACTGAACATTTTTTGTTTCTATAGTTTCTTTGTATCTTTCATAGTTTTTGGGATATAAGCAAAAAAACCTACAATCGGACCCGGAAAAACAGTTTTTGGGCCCTAGGTCCAAAACCAATTGTCCAATTATTTTGGACCCAATGTACCAAATGTAGATCTTAATAAGACTAACATTTTCTCCGATACATTCAATCAGCTATATATTACGGTTTCCGAGTTTATTCACAAACAAGGTTCAAGGTCAAAGGTCAAGGTCACAATTCACCTTTGACCTTGACATCTTTTTAAAGGTCAAGTCTTGTCATGAACAATGGTGCAGGTTTCAGGTCTCTGCGAATTATCATTTGGGAGTATTAAGCATTAACGGAATCTCAAAATCTTTCAAAGGGCAATAACCCATATTAAGAGTCGTCAAATCTCTTCGGATCAATGTAACAAAGTTGCGTCTCGTGAAAATGAACTTTTTTCCAATGGAATGCACCTTCCATATTTTGTCCCGTATGGTGTCAGCACTGCACTATCAGGTTTTGATTTGTGACGTCATGATATCGGGAAAATTCACGCATCAAGAACAATATCTGAACATGCGTGAAATACCAATTTTCCCGCGAACTACCTGATAGTGCAGCAGCGACACCAATCGGGAAAAGTATGATGGTGAATTCCATTACATGTCTTCAGCCATCTATTACGGTTTACCAGTGAAGGCGATAACAAAGTCAAAGGTCGCCCATGACCTTGACCGATGACCTTTGACCTTGACATTTTTAGATGGCCATTTATGACTTATGAACATTGGTGAAGGTTTCAGGTCTCTGCGACTTATCATTTGGGAGTATTAAGCATTAACAGAAACTCAAAATCTTTCAAAGGGCAATTACTCATATAAAGAGTCGTTGAATCTTTTAGGACCAAATGTAACAAAGTTGTGTCTCATGATAATAAACATTTTTTTTCCATTGCATATTTTCAGCCATCTATTACGGTTTACGAGTTGAAGCGATTACAAGGTTATAGGTCATCGGTGACCTTGACCTGTGATCTTTGACCTAGACATTTTTAGATGGCCATATATGACTTATGAACAATGGTGAAGGTTTCAGGTTTCTACGACTTATCATTTGGGAGTATTTAGCATTAATGTAAACTCAAAATCTTTCAAAGGGCAATAACTGGTATATAGAGTCGTCGAATCTCTTCGGACCAAATATAACAAAGTTGCGTCTTATGTTAATGAACATTTTTCCCTTACATGTTTTCAGCCATCTATTACGGTTTAGGAGTTGAAGCGATAACAAGACTTGACCAGTGACCTTTGACTTTGGCATTTTTAGATGGCCATATATGACTTATGAACAATGGTGAAGGTTTCAGGTCTCTTCGACTTACGGTTTCTGAGAAAAAGTTTTTTTTTAGAAACTAACGGGTAAAGATGTGCATTTTATACTTTCTACAGCAATACCTGAGATAGAGCATTTTTTTTATAATTGTCCCGACTCTTAAAAAATGTTAAAATTACCATTCCAGATTACAACCTCGAAGTAAGAAATAAGATGTCAGAACTTAGAAGAGGTAACAGGTAAGTAAACTATAAGAGAGAAGTTGAAACTCAGAAGTCCCCTTCCGGCTTTGGCAGCATTCAGTTTATACTTTTTACCTTACACTAACGAAACTCTGAGGCATTTATGTCTCTGCGAAACTTTTATGTTTCCACAGCCTGTTTCATGTTGTGCACTTTGTATGTGATAATGCCGGACCTACTTCGGCTTCCCATTTGAAGTACCGATCGTATTCGTTCAATGCGTGTTTGCTACAAAATCACAAAAAATCATTCAAGTCTTTAAAACAAATTATTAAATAATCTGTTGAGGTCCAGTATAGCACTTTCATAATAATTTCAAGTAAATTTTCCATTAAAATGACTACAAGAATCATCAAACATAGTTTGTTACGACGAAGTTGAAGCGGAAGTAATCCAACCGATTCCTACAAGAATGATAGCACCGCAATTATCGTTAGAGGGTCTTATTTAAACGCATGTCTTTGATAAGACGTATTATGGTAAAGCCTTGTCCGCCCGTCTGCCCGTCTGTCTATTGGGCCATCCATCTTTCTGTCCATCTGTATGCGTGTGTATCACTATGTCTGTCCTTCCGTCCAAACGTCGTACTCTAACTAAAGAACGCTTTGATAATATGACTTGAAACTTTGCAGGATTGTTGGATACGACGGAAGAAAGCTGCCTTACTTTTTTATTAAAATTTTGTTTATTTATTATTTTTTTTTGTCAGCGGATAGTTTCAGTCCCAGAGTTATCGGACTTTAAGTGTCCAAATAAACATGAAGTAACACTTTCCGTCCACACTTTATACTCTGACTGGTGATCGCTTTAATCAATTGTCTTTGCAGAATTGTTGAGAATGACAGAAGAAAAAATATCTTGCTTGTTTTTTCCGGCGGATTTTTCATTCCAGGGTAATGCAACTTTTAATTTATCGAGAAATAAATTAATTTGATCTTTATTATTGAAAACATTGATATTCTTTCATTTGGCGAGATCACCACCCCTAAACCAGATATAAATTTATAATATCGGTAATCAAGATTAGATGAATTGATTGATACATATAATAAGTACCTTGGGATAGTGTCCCACACCTCATTGAAAGAATGGAATATAAACTTCTTTCCCGCCTTTCAACTATACGTGTAAAAAAGGGGATAACAGGAAACATCTACAATGGCTGAAATTTACAATCACATGCCACAATCTGCTAGGGAATTACACAGGATATATACCAAAAGTTTTTAAAGAGTAGACCCTTCCAGCCATATAAAGAATGATAAAGGTTAAGATCTCCACGCATAAATCATATATTTTGATTTTTCATGAAAAGAGGAACTGAATGACATATACCTGACTGAGTCCCCGGGTGTTTCCCCGTTCCTACAATTAAAGTAAGATATATTATCTTGAAAACAATTGACATTCCAAACCCTTAACTATATATATTTTACATCAGAAGTCCCTTGGTGTGGTGCCTCGCCCACCATATCAATAATGATAAATCATCTTGATAACAGTTAAGATCCCCACTCCTACACCGTTTATGTCTCTATATGAGGTTCTGTCCCAGACGTAGTGGGGGTAACATGTTGTTTCAATGTTTCTTCTTCTTGTTCTTGTTCTTCTTTTTTCCTCTTCTTCCAATAATTCTTGTCCGAACGATTATTTTGAAATGGCTCGATTGATTTCAAACTTAGCACAAAGTTGGACCACCATCTGAAGTTGTATGCTGTGCGTTTGAAATTGTCAAAATGACCACCGAAATACGTCGAAATTTCAACATTGTCGGATTTCAACTAAAGTTGATTTCTAGGTAGATTTTGAGAATGTGAATCTTGTGAAATTATCGAATCTGTTGTCTGGGATGACATCGGCTATTGCTTGCAATTGAAAATTTAGTTCTTGTTACCTTTCTTGCTTCATTTATCAAGTTTTTAGTAACAAGAATCATATAATCAGTTTGCTTTAAAATGGGGATGGGTGCTCCATGCGTTCTTGGCGCTGAGCTCTATTTATTGAGAGTTCGGTCTAAAATCATACCATCGAAGCCTGATACAAACCAGTATACATTGAGCATTTTCTTACTGTAGGCTACTTCATTGTTTAAGATTTTTTTTTATATAAAACGGTAAAGGTAAAGCCATAAAAGATACCAAATAAAAAAATAAACAACCGCCCTGAGATAATTAATGAAGAAAGGATAATAGAAAATACTTACAATTACCGAAAATTACAATCACATGCCACAATCCACCAGGGAAGTGCACAAAAAACAATAAAACAGTTCCAGTAATTTTGTGTTTACTACTTTCTTCGATCATTAAACGGGTTTCATATTTATATAAAGGGGGATTGCCCGTCACTTTTACTTTTTTGTGAAGGCTGTTGCCATGGAAGGGATATCATTTCAGCAAGCTGAAAACAGTTCAAGTAATTTGTGTTCACTACTTTCCTCGGTGTCCAAAACGATAATAAAAACGGGTTTCATATATCTATAAAGAGGAATTTCAAAACTTTTGCTTTTTGGTGAAGACTGTTACCATGCGAGTATGTCATTTCATTATTTTTTCACAACACCTTATAACATTAAATAGTGCCAAAAACATTTCTAAGTGGGTTTGTTTTCGTTGGCAGTTTCGATTTCAGATAATTAATATGTTACAAAAAGAATGTAAATAGCTGAATTAAATTTTACAATTAGAATACTACCCCATAGTTCACAGATCCTATCTTTATACATGAAATCAATTATTAAGTCAATTAACACGTAACGGAGTTGAAACAGGAATTACGGTTTGTCCAAAACTTTTTTTAAATGTATAAAATTTTTAACTAAATAGAAGTAATATGCTTACATTAATATTTGCTATACATATATGTATGTATTTACTGTGGTTCTTTATGTTAAAGTTTTTGTGTTTAAATGAAGGGTTTATTATTTTAATTTTGATACGTGCTTTAGTTCAGACTATTTAACAGTAAATATACGATCTACATATTGTTTTTAAGCAGATTCTTGAATCAAAAGTGGAGATAATTTCACAACATAAGCACTTAAACCTACGAATGGTGTTTAAGGTAAGAAAAGATAACCATTTCCCAAATAACTAAATACCGAAGTCTCTGTGAATTTACTTTCTGCATATGCGCATTTCGACAACTTATGT
>MJUU01000036.1:39816-75104 GCA_002080025.1 Modiolus philippinarum | reverse complement strand
AGTTTTCAATAAAATTTACAAAATTTTAGATATTGGAAGGTTTCAAAAATAATCGGCTTTCGGGCCAGCACCGAAGTACTGACTACTGGGCTGAAAACTAATTAACAATTAGAAAAAAACAAATGAAAGTTAGCTTAACCCAAAAGGGAGGTAACTTTTAAAAAAATATCATGGTTACAACTGGTTCGCTGCTTGTAATACAAAAATGTATACAACCACAAAACAAAGCATTTTTAATGTTTAAACCTTTTCAAAAGTGTAGGCAGTATAAAAATTCAGGTAAATTGATTATTTTTAAAATAATTCAAAACCGTTTTCTGACAGGGGTAAAATGATCAGCGTAGCAAGATCTATCTGCCTTGCAATTTTGAAGAAATCCCGAAAACCCGTCTTGAAGTTATGTCCCTTTTTCCGTAAAATTGTCAAAATTTGATATTTTCTTATTTTTATTAGATAAACTAAAAACAGATAGAAGTTAACTTGAAATTGCAAAAATGTCACAAAGATCTACCCCTCTGGAAATTTTGAAGAAAATCTTAATACCCATGTTGAAGTTATTAACATTTATCTATCAAATGTTCATAATTTTATGCATCGTCCGTAAACAATTTAAAACATCTTCTCCTCTTAAGCAGCTGGACCATTGTAACCAAACTTGGAGGTGAATCATCACCAGGAATTGTGTTTGAATAACCCGAAGACCAAATAGCATGGCCGTTATTACTAAAAATAAATCATAGGGGTAAGTTGCTGCTTTTGCGAATAATTCAAAATCATAATACAGATATCAAAATCTTATGTTGTAAAAATGATCAGCATAGGTAGCAAGGTCTACCTGTCCTGCAATTTTGAAGAAAATCCGAAAACCTGTCTTGGAGTTACCTCCCCTTTTTGATATTTTTTTTATTTTTTATTAGGAAAACCACAACAGATAGAAGTCAACTTGAAATAGCAAAAATGCTCAGCATACAAAGATCTACCCTTCTGGAGATTTGTATAAAATCTAAATACCCATGTCGGAGTTATTGCCCATTATTTGTCTAATTTTCGTAATTATATATATGTTAGAGGCAATATGTGAAATTAGGCATTAAGCTTAAATCCTAGGCATTAAGTTAATGCCTAGTCATTAGAACTAAAGCCTAAAATGAGTTTGGCATTAGGCTTAATACTCAGGCTTTAAGTCTAATGCCTGATTTTTGTTCGTGAAAATTATTCTTATTGCCTGACTGTTCATTCTTTATTTTTTGACAATCAAAAAAATAATTTTAAGAGCAAATTTCTATAAAATAAAGATTTAGTGCAAAGGTCGGTCCCTTAAAAACACGTACAACATTTGACTAGAACGGGTAAATCAAATGACTTTGGTGCCAAGGATGTACAATAATTGTAAAAAAAATGTTCTCTCAGTTGAGTAGGTGTCACACTTTAAGAAAATATCATTTTTTTTAAAACTCTGTGAACTCTTTCCAAAGCCTGTAGTTGCACCTCTGGCCAAAATGGCTTACTTAGGATCTATGAAAATGCAAATATTAAAAACATTATACAATAATACTATAATAGTTGCGACAAATATATGTATTGGCTGCCTAATATGAAATGATAATAAAGAACAAAATTGTTTTCAAAGGAACCTACTGACCGATTATAATCTTTAAATTAATGACTGATTGATTGATGATTAAGAGCATTTTTAACAGCAGATTCAGCCCTATAAAAGTGGCGGGTTAAAGGTATTATTTTTGTTTTTGCTTTTTCTACAACACAAAACCTTTAAGCAAGATTTCAGTTATATCGTGTAGAGAACATGTCTTAAATACATATAATGTACAGGACATTATAAATGAATTCTATAAAAACATAAAATTTTGTACAACTAACAACAGTAAGGTGAAAAAATGCGAATTTGCCTTAAAACTTGTATAAACTTAAGTTCTCCTAAATATTTAATAAAGACTCAAATGTTTTTTCTACATTTATTTGCAGGTGTCTTCGAATTGGATACATCCATAGTCTTTAAAGTTCTGTGCCATGAGTATCATTTATGTTGTGTTCTTCCTGGGTATGAGTAAAGCATCTGATGATTGGAAACTTGTGTTTAAAGCTGTAACGGGAGGTACTTAATTTATAACTCTACCTTTTATATAATATTCAAAAATATTTAACGAAAAAAGTCCTTATTTTTTCAACGATTCAAAACTCCGTGTTTCCGTCAAGCACTTGGACTACCGTAATGTTTTTGTTATGTATTTGTAATTTTCAGTGTGAAAATGAAAAGGTCATACAATAAATATCACCCAAAAGGCCTCGCAATAAATAAACAATACTGCTGCCAAAGATTGCCGTGTTTTTCCAATTTTAATTCATTCTAGATTTTCCGTTTATGTGTTTATGTCGATGATTTTTTTAAAATTATAATAAAAAATTAAGAGATATAGAAGAAGAAATCTGGTAAATAAGAAAAAAAGGATCGCTACTTTTTTCAGTGTTCTGTTTCTCTGTAAACAACTTTTTTCAGAACTAAGAATCATCGACATCGAAATCAAGTTTATGACAGTCATATCGATAGTTTGTTCATGCATAGCACCACTTCTTTGTTCTTTTTTGACATATTTTATCATTAATTTTCGTTTGTGCTACACTTGAGGATGTCTCGCGTACCCTGTTTCTACTCCGAAAATCAATAAAATCTCATGATTGATTACTCCACTCAATTTGTGTGTAGTTGTACAGCACAATATATTAAATGTGAGGATTTTCAATATAATTACACCTTATGTTAGTAATTTTTATAAGCTGAATTCTGATTGGTTCATAGCCGTTGTATTTTTGGCAAATACCCCAATAATACTAGGGAAGGTAATTTTTCTTATCAAATATTCTTTTTTTTATGGTAAAACAAATCAACGTGAAAGGAATATATCCCTGTATTTTTTCATGATATAGCATTAATACCAATTATGGTGTCATCCTAAGTTCATATCAGAAACAATGTTACATGTACATAAAAATATACCTTTGAGAGAAGTGTCGTTTTCATGCACAAATAAGTAAGATTTTGAAAATGAAAGAAACGACAAATATATAAAAAGAAGATACATTAAGTTCAATATTATATTGTGTCTTTTTATACCCCTCGCTTTAGCAGGCGTATCTAGTGATCATGGTGTCCGTTCGTCCGTTCATCCGTTCGTTCGTCATTCTGTTCGCCATAGGGTACACACTTAGTGGCCACAACTCCTCCTTGACCACTCAGTGGAATTCAATGAAAGTTTCACAGAATGTTCAGTACACATTACCATTGTGCTCCATCTATTTGACATTTGGATTTGATCTTTTTAATCGGGGATTGGGTATATATCTTATGAGCTTTGCTCACAGTTTTCCTAGTTTATTATGAAATCCATGACTTGTTATCACTAATTTAGAAGAGGTTATCTTCTTTGCAGGACTTTGGTGCATAGTTTAGTGTTGACCTTAAGACACAAATGTTGTGTACTTGTCTTAATATCTAATAGTATTAGGATAATGTATTAGTTAAGGTTTTGATTCCCGACACAACTTTTTTCTAACGCGAAGCGGGGGGGGGGGGTCATATACTCGTTATTGTTTGAATGGCAAGCCAATAATTGATTTATTATACCGATTCGAACATGTTTGTCTATAAGAATATCTGATGAAAAAGTAAACTAATACCCATTAACAACAAAAGAACGTCGGCAATAAAAAGTCCGCAAAGAGTCACAGTGCTATGCATTGACAAGGTCCTGGTTTTTAACTATTCACCGGTCAATTCATTTTTCTGGAGAATGCAAAGAAATATACTGTTTCACAAGGAAAATGTTGGAAAGGTATAATAATTTTTGTCATGCTTATCAAAAATAGACATTTTTGTATGTTAAATATGACCGGGAGTAAACTGCCAAAATCGCTCATTTTCCCGGGCTGTGAAAATGTGTAATAGTCATATTAGGCTATTGGAACAACGGCAGTAGAATACAAAAGGAACAAAGGAGTGGCATTTACATAAATCCAAGTCCAAGGACATGGCAAAAACGAGTACACAGAAAACAACAACGCCAGACAGCCACAAAGCACAGAAACAAAAAACAAAAAACAAAAAAAACAACGTAACATTCGAAACAAAGGCACTCACATTGTGAACTCCCATGAAGCTGAGAGTGACATCAGGTGCTCTGGAAGGGTAAGCATGTCCTGCTCTGTTAACAACACCCGTCACACTGCAAATGAGTCAATCCCGGAAAAAGTCAAAATCAGTATAGTCAAATCAGGGAAGACGTGAATCAAGCTGAATATGTCCGCTTTCATTTGGGACACTGAAACGTCATATCTTTCAATGATGTTATGGTTACCGCCATAGAATGTCGTGAGGGATGAACTTAACATAGGCTGAACAAATCCCTGACTAAGCAGCTTTTGCTCTGTTCAAAAAATCACTTACAAACTACATGCTCGACAGTATCGAATCAGCTGTAAAATGTACACTCCATAGGCTGGAGAGGTAGGTATGTTGCTGATAAGAAAGGGAAAATTCAAAATTTGAAAATTAAAATCATCACGCTTGTAATATAGCTTAGACTTCAAACGTTCATGTTCGTCAATATACAACAAAAGCTGAAGCTGAAGTAGGTGTATCAGTTGTTTTTTTTTAATTTCAAGCTCATTGGGATAGATCTGATGTAAATATACCTTAAATTTTGGATTATTGAGAGAAAGTACATGGTATTTGTAGCGGAAGTTGAAATTAAAGGACTGGGCTTAATGTTTTCGTTTTCTTTTTGGAAGTATGCAATAAATCGTTTAAAACAGAGTTTCGGGGGATGATAACTGGGCCAATATGGAACGCCTTTATATTAATCTGTTATAAATTCTTAAATACACAAATATTTTGTACCATATTTTAAATAAAAACATTTATTTGTTGTACTGCCTTAATCGAGAGAAGAACAGGGGCATGTATTGAGTTTGTATGAGACGTTAACATGTTATTGTCTCGGCTAACAAAGTAATAGTTCAAATTCCAGCTTCACAGTTTGATGCAAATTAAGATCAAATAACTGTGTGTTTATTCTAATAATATATTTTTAGATACTTTGTGTTACTTAAATATACTTATGTTTAACTATCGAATTTTCGCACTAACATGTCGACAATTCAGTATTTTAGCATTTTTGTCAAGTGAGAATCATTATATTATCAAAGATATTAAAATAATATCTGTACTAAGAATTTTCACCAAAGTGCACAGAAGTACAGTATACTCATAAACTAATGGATCAGCGATTTTTATGGGATTGCTTGGAAGGAACATCTGATCTTAAACTTTTTAATGCAATCTTTTAGCTAACTAGCTAACTATTTTTCTCTCACTGAAAGCGGAATCCTGGGGCCGTGCCATCGAAAGTATCCTAAAATTTGTCCTTAGACGTAACTTAAGACGAAAATAAGGACCATCTTAGGACTGTCTTATGACACATTTTAGGGTGCACATCGAAGCTGTTCAAAGACAGTCTTAGCAAAGATGTCCTAACTTTGGTCTTAAGTGCTGTTTTATCATTGATTTAATTGGGAAAACAAATTTTAGTGGCATTCCAATGGCATGAACGGGCAGATATGATTTCAAAAAGATTTTAGAAAACTAATGACATCTTTTGTCAATATTAAACAATTAATTACTATTAATGTAAATAAAATATAGATGTATTCTACTGATATATAAAAAATGAAAATTATGAAAGATATACGTGTTTTTGTTTTTGGTTGAAACACTTAAATGAAATAGATATTCTTATAAAGAGAAATCAACAGGTGAGATGATTTTTGGCCGAAATCTATTTGCGCCAATTAGGTATTTTCATAGATAGAAACTGCGCCGCAATTTAGAATTTGGTAGTTATGAATTGCGCCAGTAAACAGAATCTAATTGCGCCACCGTTATCTGTATACCTACTTGCATTTTTACCTGCAAAATTATTGCAGTCGGGATAACGTTGAAGTAAAGAAAAACAAAGGCGACTACTTTCCCCTTTGTATCTGTCTTACGTCATTGTTTTCTGTGTCTAACGTCATTGTTTTCTGTGTTCTGGTTTTGGTCATGTCTTTGGACTTCGATTTTTGTAAATTCCATTCCTTTTGTTCCTTCGGTATATTACTGCCTTTGTTTTGTAACGATGCGGCAAGTGAAATCATTACATTTGAATTAAATTTTGAATTAAACATATTTTATTGCTCAAAATATTTACAGCAATGGGATCGGGCACAAGTTATCACAACATATATAAAGCCCTCTCCGTACAATATACAACATAATAAGGTAATGACAGCAAATGAACATGTAAATAATTATTCTTAATATATTCAAAAATATAATTTAAGTAACACTTACAAACACACACACACGCGCACACGCGCGCACACACACACTGCAACCACTAATCAAAGCGTTTACTATGTTTTATAAATTCATGAACTGCAAGAAAAATGTCAACTTCTGTTCTACAGGATAATTTTTATTTCCAAACAAAATATAAATTAAAGAAATATCTCCATATATACCTGTTTCCGGTTCCGGTTATGATGGCATGCAAAATTTTTTAGCTGCAAAATCGAATCACGTTCATACCTATCCAGGATAATTATAAGTACTTTAAGTTGTCAGAGAAAGTGTTAAGTTCATCAACAAACATAATGTTTAGTCTCCAACAACCTGATATACAAAAATACCTAAAAGATAAGAACTTCGAAGAGGCAACGTGTCTCCNATATCTCCATATATACCCAGGACTAAGAAAAGATCGCGCCGAATATTATTATAATTAGGACATTTCATTACATTTAGATATGAGGCCAATCTCTTTTTTTCTATGTTCAAAATCAGATGAGAATTCTGTCGATGGTACCCTTGAGTGTAGCCCAAAATATTTTAAACAACTATACACAATGTTTGGATTTTAAAAATGAACATTGGATTCATTTGCTTATCTGTTCACTTTCGTTTAAAAGTGAGATATGCTACAAAAGGACGATGTAAACATTGATTATCGAAAGTTGTAGAACCCTTCATATTAGCATTTTTCATCAAGATTTTGCGTCGTCGATTTTACATATATAGATACTTTACCTATTTACTATTCAAATGATTTTAACTCTCTGGAGTGTACGAAATATTTATGCTGCCGGTCCAAAGCCCGGATAAAAGAAGGAGCAAAGTCTTAAATTTGCATGTAAATAAAGCCACCTTTCCTGCAATTACCTGTTGTAACCTATATTTTTCATTTGCGCAATTTCTATCTAAAGTGATAAAAAATATGTGGCGCAATTCGAGTACTGGCGCAATTTGATTCATTTTTGGCGCAAATCGAGTTCGCCCTGATTTTTAACTGTCAATATCCAATGTAATGAACAATGACAAAAGATAAATCTCATGATCTATTGCTACCATTATATATGATGAATAGAAATCATTAAATGCATCACATTTGACCGTAAAATGCAAAAATAGGTATGTTTCATTGGTTAGAACCAATTAAGTAACATTTTCATGGAGAAGAACAAATAATTTGGTCAATTCTATAAGTTAAGACAGACTTGAGACACCTCCATAGCAGTCCTAAAGTTAGGATAAATTTTGAGATGTATCCTAAGTTAGGACATGTTCGATGAACCCATTTAGGACTAAGATTTGTCATAAGATGGTCTTAGGACACCTAAGACACCTTCGATGTCATGGGTCCTGTTTTTTTTTGTCCAGGTCAGAAAATTTGCTTGCTATACTTATTCTGGTTATTGTTATTATCAGGTTTGACCAGTCCTGATAATTTTTTAAGCAAAATTCTGATCCTGGTAATTTTTTTTTCGGAATTCCTTCCACCCCAGCCCCAATCCTCAACCCCCAAAAATCAAAGTGTCGCTCCATATTCTAATGAAATCGTTATAATAAATAATATTCAGATTACACATGAGACAGAAAACATAGTTTAGACCGATGGGCAATCCCCTATTCACCTCCCTGGGACACACCCGGCAGCTCTGTAGACAGAGCCCCAGAAAACAATTCAGATACAAAGTATAAAAAATGAACAAGAATGGCAAAAACAAACAGAACAGCAGTGTGAACCGCTACAAAAATCTGATCAATATATTTCAGGAAATGGCATGGTATATGATATCTATACTGATAATGGGAATAAGAATATCGACAATGAACAGGCCCAATCCATTTCAACACCAACCAATGAGCATTTCAAATCGGATATTATCGATAATTGGTCTGAAGCCGGTATTGCCCAGGTATATTGGTTAATTAGTATTACATTGTGTTGGGTGTCCATCTTTTCAGTAGTAAGTAACGGAGGCTTGTATTTGTCGAATTGGTAAACAATAAACAGAGAAAAGTGCGCGGTAGTGTTATTTTCGCTGTATTCGAGTTGAGAGGGGGAGCGCAAAATATA
Organism: Modiolus philippinarum; assembly: GCA_002080025.1. Taxonomy (NCBI): domain Eukaryota; kingdom Metazoa; phylum Mollusca; class Bivalvia; order Mytilida; family Modiolidae; genus Modiolus; species Modiolus philippinarum. The sequence goes on along the minus strand of MJUU01000036.1, from coordinate 66,633 downwards.
ACTGTAGCGAATATTTTGATGCACTTGTGTGATTTAATCACGGGGTATAATCTACAAGTCATACTTTCGAAAATATGGACAAAACATGTCATCAAATTGTAGATGCGGACACGTTTTAATGTAAACATCAACAAATTTGTCATTTTACACCGGAAGAGGTGGGGAATTCACATTATTTAACAATAAAACGTTAATTGTGAAGCGTGCATTTGAAAAGTATTATAGTTTGCTTCCAATCCGCGTTGTTTCTGTTTAAATTGGTTCGGTACTTTTCGGATTACCTCGTCATAAGTTGACGATGAAAATGGTTGATGAAAGGTAATCTAACTTTGATAGGTTATATAATCGGATTCACTCATGCTAAAATATTGTTAATGTTACATGCCAAGCAGAAGCCATCTACAAAGCCTTACAACACTCACATTAGACTCTATTCGAATTATAAAGGTACAAGAAATTATGTGAAGACGAGGAACGGTACAGGTCATTTTTCGAAGGATGCAATCAGTGTTTATTAAAAGATACCAAAAGGAATTTATACAGTTTGATATTAAATAAAATGATAGATTGTAGAGGAAGCAAGAACCGAACCGTTAGTCTAAAACGAGCAACCCAAAAGCAATGGCAACATCGGAAAAACAAAGGAAGCAAGACATAAAAAGGAGCACGGCACTGAAAAGAAAATGAAGACACGCACATATACAAGAATGAAAAACACGGACCCAGTAAAAACCATGGGTGAAATCAGGTGCACCGATAGAGCAAGCATATCCTACTTCTTACAAGGCACCCGTCGTGCTGAACATGTCAACAAGTCAAATAAGGTAGAGGAAAAACAAACTTTAATGGCAAAGAGAAGATATGTTGTCATCTGGGAAATAGATGTCTCATTACGGTACACAAGATCGTGATGTCGACCGAAAACGTCTGTAGTGATGGCTTCAAGTCATGGGTAACAAAACCTAGCTGAAGTAGCCTATTTGTAAGCCACCGAGCGCATCAAAGTAGTCACACATTCATAGATAACACGTAATCACTCCTTATGTGCACACGTGGTTGGATCAGCTCCAAATTTGTCCGCCATATTGGGTATGTGGATTTCCAGTGACAGATTGGCTCTTGGACATATGGATCTCACCAATGTTCACAGTTTGCACTTGGACCAATGTTGACGTCCCGATGCTACCCGACTTGGAACACGATATGGACACTCCTATCACCAGCCGGAGAAACATTGATACAGACACATCGTCTTCAGCTGGATGACCAATCGTTCGACGACTTAGGAGCAACCCCGCCGGAGATAAACTTGGACACTCCAGTTGACCTTTGTCAGGATAGTACCAGTCTTCCTTCGACCTGGACACCCCCAGTTGTTGACCATATCTTCAGTAGGGCGGTCCGGAGTAGCTGATCAACTGTGGCCCTGAAAAGGAACTTTTGTTGATAGTCAAGAAAGAAGAATACCAACTCTAGTTCGGAAGAATGTACAACGGGCGCAATACCCCAAGTGGGTAGCACAACCCAATTACTACTACTAAAAGTAGTCACTGTATACACTACAGGCCTTTGAGAAGTGAATGAGTTGGTCAATGTAAATTTCATATGCCGATGCTTTAGGAATGTTAATACAAAGAAAAGGGTAGTTGACTATTGGAAAAGTGAAGTCATCGCTTTAGTCATTCAGCCTAGTTTGTAGTGTACCTCTGTTGACCATTTCAAATTTAGGATCAAGGAACGAAGCTGATGTGGAAGTATCTGTAGTATCCTTAATTCCGAGCTCTTTTGGATAGATAAGATGAAGAAAATTCTCTAAGCGTGGATATTTAGTTATAAAATATCATTTATTTAGCAGAAACTGAAATGAAAGGACTCGGCCAGTTTTTTATCTTTATTTTGAAGAAACCCTTCGCTGAATTCAGCCTCACATGAGTGGAGAAACAGATCGGCAAAAAAGAGGTGCATAGTTTGTGCCAATTGGAGTTCTGATGGTAAATGAAAAGGGCTAGGAGGTAAACTGTCATTTGACATAAAAAATAGTGTGTTGATTCCAAATCGGTCGTCAATGGGATTTTTACAACAAGTTAAAGAAGGTAGGTAAATATAAAACCTTTTTAAGATTGATGTTTGAAGGTGATTCAGCCGAACCATACACGTGTTTAAACATAAGGAGCAAACTAAAAAACGAATAAATGGGATTATAGTCTTTTTTATTTTACATCACCTGGCTATTGCCAGGTTGCGTTCGTCGTCCGTCCGTTCGTTCGGCGTTAGCTTTTCATTCAAAGATCATCTTCTATGAAACTACTTGGCCAATCGGAACCAGACTTGGACACAATAGTCCTTCGGTAGTCCTCTGCAAAAAGATGTTTTTAAGGTCCGGACAACACCCAATATGTCAGCCAGCTTGGAACGAATTGGATCCTATGGGAAAACACATTCAAAGATCTTCCCTGATACTACAGAATCAATTAGAACAAAGCATGGCCACAATAGTCCTCGGGTGGCCCCCTGCAAAAACGGTGTTTTTCAGGACCACGGTATATCCAACATGGCCGCAGGCGGGGAACATAGTTTTAACATAAGACCCTTTTGGAAAACACATTCAAAGATTTTTGATTCTGAAACTCCTTTGCCAATTGGACCCAAACTTGGCCACAATAGTCCTCCGGTAGTCCTTTCCAAAAAGGTGTGTTTTAGGTCCGCACAATATGGCCACAATAGTTCTTGGGTGGTCCCCATGGCATGCTATATACCCTTTTGTGTAAGAGTTAGAAACCATAAAAGCCCAGTTGTTTTAGAGCAGATCCTTGAATGCTCTTTCCATTGACTCCATAGTAAAACCTTAAATATATCCGTTTCTTCCTTTTTTAGGCGCGGACCAGTTTGTCACAGGTACTGTTTGAGGGCTACAACACTAAATGGGGGTTTGAGGGCTACATCACTAAATGGGGGTAATAACAAAATTACTTAACAGAGTTATCGTGAGCGGAAGTCCATGAGCTAATCAGACAAATCAGACTGCAATGGTCCTGACTTGGTACAGGCATTTCAAAAGATATGATGGGTTAAACTGGTTTTATGGCGGTATTGTCCGGTTGCAAATCAACAGCAATTGCTACTGACAGGTCGTACACAGTAAAAAGAAATGATCATCCCAGTACTAAGTAAAACAATCTTGAGTCAGAGTTTGACCGAAACTTCAAATTTTTCCTCAAGGGACTGATATCTATTAAAGATTTTTTAAAGATCGCATGAGACGGACTTTTTTAAGCCTTGGAGAGGCTGGAATTTTACTGTCCATGGTAGAGATATTCATGATTTTAAAATTAAAATCGCCCTTTTTGTCATAAATTTTAGTCCTGAAATGACCATTTTTGTTAAATTCGAGATGTAAGTCCAAAAAGATGTAGATCTAGTGGTTTCAATCTTTTCCTTTATATCTAATTCCAGCGGATATATATTGATGGGATCCATTTAGCAAAAGATGCGTTATTGATGGAAAGCACTCTGATGAAATATGAACTGGCAAACAGGATTGTCGGAAAGCTGAGCGACAAATGATGAAAACCGGTTTAACTGTTCACAAACAAATTTACAAGGACAAACGGAACTCAGTAAATAAACTTATTCTAAAATCAAAACAGGATTTACTATTCCTCGAAAATTGAGGAATGTGGTAACGATCAAAAACAACTTTACAAACTTACAAACAAATTGATGGGAAACAAGAACGATACAGTTGTATCGTCATATCAAAACTTGAGTGAATTGGCAAATCGATTCGGTTAATTTTTCATCAATAAAATTAAAACTATCCGAGATAAACTGGACAATATTAACCAGTCAAATCTAGACAGCGATCCTCTTCGCGCTGATATAAAATTCCATGGCAATCAGCTGAAGAACTTCGAACCAGTAACAACTAATGAAATTCGTAAGATTATTCTAAAATCAGCTTCTAAATCATGCGAATTGGACCCTTTGCCGACATTTCTACTCAAGCCATGTCTTGAAGCATTGCTGCCGATTATCACTGAAATTGTCTCCAAATCTTTCACCGATTCCCGTGTTCCAGATTCTTTCAAAGAAGCTCTCGTCCTTTGATTAAAAAACGCGGCCTGGATCCAGAAGTGTTGAAAACTATTGACCTGTGTCAAATTTGCCATTCGTGTCGAAAGTGTTGGAAAAAGCAGTATCTGTCCGATTGCAACGCCATCTTGACGCACATGATTTACATGACACTATTCAATCAGCATATCGTACAAACCACTCAACAGAAACGGCGCTATTGAAGGTACATCATGATATTGTGTCCGCTCTAGACGACAACAACTGTGCCGTTTTGGTAATGCTTGATCTCTCTGCTGCATTTGATGTAATTGACCACACTATTTTATTTGAACGGTTACAGTATGCCTATGGAATATCAGGCAACGCACTTTTATGGTTTAAGTCCTATCTTCGTAAAAGAACTCAATCTGTTTCAATAGACGGTGTACAATCAGATAGTGTCGAAATAAAGTATGTCGTGCCCCAGGGATCGGTTTTGGGCCCCGAATTGATTGCATATTCGCAAAACCCATCGGTGAGATATGCAGACGACATCGTATTAGTTACCATTGTTATGCCGATGACACACAGGCATATCAGGTCATCAAACCCATCGACAACTGGGATGTTGTTGCTTCACATTTTGAAGCATGCTTAAAAGACATAAGTTTGTGGATGCAAACAAATTTATTGAAAATAAATCAAGATAAAACAGAACTCATTATTTTCGTGCCAAAACAACGCCCAAATGACTTAAAAGATTGTTCTTTGAAATTCGATGGTTGTGTTTTACAGGATGCGTCATTCGTTAAAAATCTCGGAATGTACTTCGATAAATTTATGACAATGGAGAAGCAGGTCAGTGAAATTTCTAAATCATGCAACTTTCAAATTAGAAACATAGGGCGTATACGACCCTTCAATGATACAAATGCAAGACACTTGTTGCATCACTTTTTATATCCCGCCTTGATTATGGAAATTCTCTAATTTACGGTATAAATAATTGTCACCTTCAGAAGTTGCAACGTGTCCAGAATACCACAGCGCGCCTGATTACGAGATCACGCCGATACGAACACTGTACACCTGTTCTAGTGTCGCTACATTGGCTGCCTGTGAAATACAGATCAGTGTACAAACTATTAACTTACGTCCACAAATCAATATATGGATATGCTCCACATCACATCAAAGGAGTTGTGAAACGCTATTAACCATCACGATCACTACGTTCGCAGACTAGCGTTAGACTTATAAGTCCAAAATACAGAACAAAAACTTATGGAGAACGGCGTCTTGATGTAGCAGCAGCAAAATCTTGGAACAATTTGCCATCTTATATTCAAAACATTGAGTCATTTCGACAATTCAAGAAACAATTGAAAACCCACTTGTTTAGATTGGCATATCAGTGACACCTTTTCAGAGTTTGTCAGACTGTGATAAGATTCTTAACATGTGTTTTTTTATGAAATTTTTAACTCATTGAATTTTATTGATTTAGGACTTAAATATGTATTTTTTTAATGTTTGATTGAAATTATTTTACACATATAATATTTTTATCATCTTTTTAGATCCATAATTGAGATTTTAGAAGTCAGTTGTTTAGATAATGTTTTTAATTTCTGTCTTATTTTCTTAAAATCGTTTTTATAATTTTGTTTTCTAAACAATATATGACACGTGTATAAATCAACTTTATTTCTTTTCATGTTTTTTTTCATATATATTTAAAAGTTAATTAAACACAATTTTTTTTTATTTTCCTTTCCATGTGATTTTCATTGTAAACTCGTAATTTTTTTTATGAGCAGAGTATATTGTATATATTATTTTTTTATGTATCATTGTAAAGCGCTTAGAGTAGTTTTAATTAGTTAATGCGCTATATAAAATTGTTAATAATAATAATAATAATAATAATAAAGAACATCATCAATATAATTATCTATAAGTGAGATTGAAGGATCTAGCATCTTTTATTTTATGATCTTTGCCGAGTCAATGAAGAACGCCAGTCTCATAATAATATAAAAACAAGTCTGTGATAGGAGCACAGTTAATGTCCATTGGTATCTCAACTTGCTGTTCATGTTTATATAGCAAATAAAAATAACTAATTCAGTCCTAATAGTGTGTTGATCTTCGATAAATTGTAGATTTCTACATCAAGGATTGAATATCTTAATTCTTCAAATAGTTATGATTGAATGAAAGGGGGATATATTTTATAAACTTGTATTTGCCGTTTATTTTGAAATGCTCTTTATGAACATATATGTTTAAACCCATGAAAAGTTCGTTAACATCTCAACATTATACTTCAATTTCGATTCATTTGTAACTTAAATGACGGTATTATGACTTATTTACATTGTTAATAATAATAATAATATAAAACACTTATAATATACATGAACAGCAAGTTGAGATACCAATGGACAATAATATAAAACAATAAAACCCTATATAACAATAAAACTACTCTAAAGCGCTGTATAAACATTAAAAAAAAAGTAAAACAACAAATCAATTCATAAAACCACACAGATAAGAAATAAGATCTGGACAAATTTTTTTAAAAAAGTTAAAAGCTAAATGTAATATGTACATAGATGGAGGAAAAAATTAAAATACTAGTTGAAATAGTACAGTAGTTATAAAAGTAACTACGGAGCTAATGTCAATACTAAAATAAAATGGAAACAAACAATTACAGGGAAAAGCTTTCTTGTACATGTGAGTTTTAAATTGCTGTTTGAAGCTTTCTACTGTTCTACAGTTTCTAAGTCCAATCGGTAAGTTGTTCCACAGATGTGCAGCTGACCACTGGAATGTTCTATGACCATATGTTTTTGTTCGGATTTTGGGTACTACAAGTGTCTTTAATGACTCCGATCGTAGTGAGCGTGCCGGTGAATATAGAGTAACAAGCTCTTGAATGTATTGGGGCGCAGTTCCTTCCAAGGCACGATATGTCAATGTCAAAATTTTGAATTCAATGCGGAACTCGACAGGAAGCCAATGCAATTCAGCAAGTATAGGTGTAATTTGTTTCCTGTTTTTGTTACAAGTCGCGCCGCTGTGTTTTGCACTTTTTGCAGTCGGTTTAGGTCTGATTTGTTTAGTCCATATAGTAGACAGTTGCAATAGTCAAGTCGTGACGTTACTAAAGAGTTCACTAAAGTCTTACATGCCTGTGTTGCTATAGAGCGGCGAATACGTCCTATATTACATATGTTGTAGTAGCATGATTTCAGTAGAGATGACACCTGTTTTTCCATTGTTAAATGATGATCAAAATATACTCCTAGGTTTTGACGCATGTCACACTGTTAATGGTGTTATTTCCGACTTTAAGCTTAATATTTGGTACCTTTTGAGCGTTGTGTTTCTGGGTAAAAATTATGAGTTCGGTCTTATCGTGATTTAATTTGAGCAAATTGTTTGACATCCATAAGCTAATATCCGAAACACACAGTTTAATTCTAGTTAAATGATCATTCAAGTCGCCTAGTGGTTTGATAACCATGTACACCTGTGTATCGTCGGCATAGCAGTGGAATTCCATACCATGGCGACGACATATTGCTCCGATGGGCTTCGAAAATAAACAGTAAAACTTGGGACCGAGGACTGACCCTTGCAGAACGCCGAATGTAAGCTCATGTTTATCAGACATTACAGATCCTATAACCACACTTTGATATCTGTCGTACAAATAAGATGTTATCCACTCAAGCGCACTACCAGATATTCCATAAGAATGAGAGAGTCGTTCTAACAGAATGTCATGATCGATAACATCGAAGGCTGCAGATAAGTCTAATAACACTAGAACTGCAGAAGATTGTTTGTCTAATGCATCGTTGATATCGTGATTCACCCTAGTCAACGCAGTTTCAGTAGAGTGTCTTGCCCGATAAGCTGATTTCAACGGATCGCACAAGTTGTTGGTGTCGAGATGTTCATCAAGTCGTTTAGAGACAACCTTTTCTAATACTTTTGATAGATATGGCAGATTAGAGACTGGTCTGTAATTTGTTATACAAATGGCAGTGAAAATCAATATTTCTTTGATTTCCATCCAGTTTTAACATTTCCCGACCGGTGTTGGAAACATTCGTTTCTCTCCATTTCCCCATTAATGAGAGGACAAGTCACGAAATATTTATTTGGAATGTAATTCTCTTTGTAGGACTTCAAATGTGTGCTTCTGTGTTTTGTTAATAACTTTTTTGACGCCATGACTATCGAAAATATTCAACTTATGATCGAAAAACGCTGTAATTTACTAGATCATGTGCTTCTTTTCGTAAATTACTGCCTTTTTTTAATCCTAATTTTCGTTAGGATTAATCCTAATTTTAGTATTTTAAAACCATTGGGCCGATGCCACTCCTGGTGGACCAGAGGTCCCCGAGGGTATTCACCAGCCCAATAGTCAGAATTGCCTGACGTAAAAAAATACTTTGCCTCTTATAGAAATTTACTGTTTGTCAAAATTCTTACCCCTTTAAAATACTGAGGATTCATTCCGTGTATGGAACTCGGTGGAGGCCCATTGTACTGAATTTGGCCTCCGATTTCGATATTTTTGGAAATGAGTACTTCTTTTTTACTTTCTTTGGATTATGGCTTTCCATTTTATATGATACAAATGCTGCTGATGTGAGGCTACTCCTTGAAACACGTCTACAGCAAAAAGAAATTTACTGTTCATTGTGCAACTTCGGTATTTTAGTATTTCGATAAGTTAATAAACAGTCGGGTGCAGACATAACCTCTCGCGCTATTGTAATAATCTCATTCTAATGCAGATATCAAAACATAATTATTTTATCTATTAAGAAGATAGGGAGATCTTTTTCAGTTCCATTGCCGATTGTTGTTTGTGCAACTGACGTCCAATTTGAATAAACCATACCGATGCGTACCGGTTACTATGAGATATGGAGCTCATTGTTGAAAGCCTCATTGTGACTTCAAGAAGAAGAGTAACAATAAACGCGTTGTTTGGTTGCTTTTTTACCATGTAATTGTAGATCGAGACTTTGTCTCATGTGCATTTACTCCATATGCCTTCATTGTAGATATACATATGTAATATTGCTTTCTGATTCGTTTCATTTTTTTCGATGTCAAATGCCAGTCCTCTTTTCATGAAGTACAATCTTTTATATCATTTACTATCACATTGCATTAATACCTTTGGTACCTTTCAATAAACACTGATTGCATTCTTCGAAAAATGACCTGTACCGTTCCTCGTGCTCGCATAATTGCTCGTACCATCATAATTTGAATATACTTCAATGTGAGTGTCTGCTTTTGTGTTGTTAAGCTTAGTACAGTGATTTTGCTGGGCATGTAACATTTAAAATATTTTAGCATGAATGAATCTGAAAATTTAACCAATCAAAGTTGGATAACTTTGATCATCGTTAACTTATGACGAGGTAATCTAGAAAAGTACCGAACAAATTTAAACATAAACAACGCGGTTATAATTCTTTTCGAATGCACGCTTCACTATTAACGTTTTATTGTTAAATAATGTGAATTTCCTACCTCTTCCGGTGTAAAAATGACAAATTTGTTGATGTTTACATTAAAAAGTATCCGCATTTACGATTTGATGACCACATTTTTGAAAGTATGACATGAAGGTTATACCTCGTGTTAATACGCCGACTGAAGACCGTGCGAAATGGAATTTATCTAGTAAATAGTGGAAATGCAATAATGCTGACATGCTCGCCTTCGAGTTCAGAAGGTGGGATGATCTATTTTTAAATGGATGCAATTTTGAAAACTAGCTACAAATTTAGCTTAGCTTGCAATATTGAAACACATGCATATTATATTGCGATCGTTTGGACCGTTATGGAAGATTCTAACGATTTCACGCACAAAAAATCCTTTATAAGTAGAAACAATGTTATGTTTTGTAGTGATATCAGTGGTCAAAAATTTGCCTCATGCAAGATTTATTTCATTCCCATTTAATAAAGAAATCATCTTCAAATTTGAATAATGACTCATAGAACTATATCCTTTACCAAAACAAATTGTCGTAGTGCAGAAAAAAATTTATAATTTTTAGGTGGAGCATGGAAATGTATGTCAAGTAATCGCACAAATAGAATTTACTATAATGTAAAACTAAGGCTTTTATTTTAGATCTTACTGAAGGTTAATGAAAAATTATACCCTTTGTATCACATATTATGTATTCAATGTACATTTTACATAATTACCAAAAGTTTTTGCACACAACTTTTTTTCTGTTTGTGTGTTTAAACCGATATCTAGTCACCATGTACTTTTGGTTCAGGCCCTAAGCAATGATGAGGCGGGGGATCGAGGGAATTTGAAAAGGGGGCGGGAGAAGTTAAGATTAATTTCAAAATTTTTTGGGGTATTTCTTGGTAAAACATCAGGATATTCATTAAAATACATAATTTTTCAAACAAGGGGATTCCAAACCCCCGGACCCTCCTTTTGAATCCGCCAATGCCGATCTTTAGAAAAAGTTACTATATCTAAAGTATATTAAGATTATAAATAACAAAATACCGAAGTTACTGTTAATTTATTTTTTGCAAATGCGCATTTTCGACAACGTATTTCTCTTCAGTGCAGATCAAATCAAAATATTTGGAAATCAATATACCGAAATATGTGTAAAAGCTGATAGAGAACAACTTACCATTATGATCTAAAAAGTAAAGAAAAAATAGGCTAAGGACAGAGCTATGCGAGAGGGAGATACTCCTTAGTTTTGAACAAAATTTTGTTATATTTAGATAAAGCGAATTTCCAAATAAAATCAAAATAAAAATGGTATAGTTGGCCACGGTTAAAAGGTAAAAAACACAAAAATATACAAATTGACCTGGATATGGGGTGTTGTCTCCTGACATTAACCCCATTTCCTTTCTTTTATCATACATAAAAATGAAAAAAATGCATTTTTGTCATTTTTATGTGTTTTTTAATTTGTATATTTTTGTGTTTTTTACCTTTTAATCGTGGCCAGCTATACCATTTTTATTTTGTTCCATAGTTAATTTGTGGTCATCGCACAACATAATATATATTTTTATCAAAATAAACCGGTTTTCGGACCAGCACAAAAGCACTGGCTACTAGGTTGGTGAATTCCGTCGGGGACTACAGTCCACCAGCAGAGGCATCGACCCACTGGTAATAAATAACAAAATACCGAAGTTACTGTTAATTTATTTTCTGCATATGCTATGTCTCTTCAGTGCAGATCAAATCAAAACATTTTGAAATCAATAAACCGAAATATGTGTAAAAGTTGATTGAGAACAAATTACCAAAATCAAGAAATGTCCCCAGGTAAAGCTGATATTAGCGTAACTTCCCGATCTTTTAGATTATTTTTATAATTGTTTTGAATGTCTAATGTTCCAAATATTTGATTTCTGTCTACATTAAAGAGAATAAAACTGCAATTTTGATATTTTGTTGTTCCATAATTATTACGGAACTTTAACTCAAAGACTTTAACTATTGTGCAATTAAACAATCTTGAAGAAAGCAACATTTAGAATATCATATTCTAACTTGGCTCTTTTTAATCGTCAACCAGTTTAATATTCGAAAACAATATACTTTGCACATGAGCAAATGCTATCGGAATAAGAGTAAAAGGGGTGCAAAACAACCATGTTTTTAGTCTTGTTCGTTTGAGTTTGTAAAAGTAATAAATGTTTAGAACATTTTTTAAAATTTAATCATGCCATTCAGACACGTTTACTGACTATTCGGATTTCGTTTGGTTTTATGCATTTTAAACAATTTCTGAAATTATGGATCTCCTATGTTTGTGTACTAGTGCTGCTGATGAGGAATTAATTTCCGAAATGGCCATACAGCTCATTAAAATTATTGCAGTTGGAGTTAACATAGGTGATATGGTCTCATGTTCATTTACTCCATATCCTTTCGTAAAATATTTAATACAGGAGTTTGTTTTTAATGCAGTGTGGAGTTTGTAAAACAATTCCCAGTGTTAGAGATGTATGCACTTTTTTTTCTTAAATATGGTGCACTTGTGCGTGAGATAATATCTCATGTGTACACTTTGTTCAATTACTATTATCTAAATCTATGTAAATTCTAAAACCAAGGGGTTTAACCTCCTCCATCGTAGCTATATTTGACATTACTGACTATTCGGATTTCGTTTGGTTTTATGCATTTTTAAACAATTTCTGAAATTATTGATTTCCTATGTTTGTGCACTAGTGTTGCGGACGAGGACTTAATTTCCTAAATGGCCATACAGCTCATTAAAATTATTGCAGTTGGAGTTAACATAGGTGGTATGGTCTCATGTTCATTTACTCCATATCCTTTTGTAAAATGCGTAAATGTGTTTTGTTTTACTTTCGATTTTTGGATTTTGAACTTGCATCTGTTTGGAAACCTCAGATTGTGTATGTATTGTGATGTCATAGACACAGACAGCAATGGAAAAGGGACATCCGCCTTTTAGGAATGGAAAATTCAGTTTTTTGTCATATCAGAATCGAAATAATTCATGGCAAGTATATGGTTATTGTCATTCAGCCATGGGCTGGGCTTTTATATTCGTTAATTTAAGCCCTCGCTAACGATCTGGGTTAAATTCTAAAACAAGGGCCCAGCTCATGGAATGCCAATAAATATATACCTGCCATGAATTATTTCCTAACAAAACTCATTCACAAAACATTCTTCAAATTATTGCAGTTTGAGTTTATCATATGTGTTATTGTCTCATGCTCATTTACTCCATATCCTTTCGTAAAATATTTTCTTTCCTTAGTACATGGATTATCATTTCTTTTAACTATCTACGACCTTTCGTTGGCAATTGCTGTTGAGTTGCTACCGAACAATACGGCAATTAATGGACAGGGAGGTTTGGCTAGCCATAAAAACCGGTTTATCCCACCATTTCTTTTGAAATGCCTGTACTAAGTCAGAACCATTGCGGTCGACAATTTTGCCGGTGGTTCCAACCTAATTTGTCTTTTTGTCTCATTGTCTCATTGACTTCGGCTCTTTAGCACTCTGTTCGTTAATTTTGTTATTACCCCCATTGAATAAAGATAATTAAAATCTCCGTTGTTGTTACCCATTCTTTCATAGCTATATACACATATTCTGAAATAATAGAGTATTCTCAAAGCCAGGAAATAATGTCTATCACTATTGATGAAATTTTACATTCTTGGCTGCCTTTTGATAGTTTCATAAAAAAGGTGTTATTTAATTAAGTAGTTCAAAGGCATGTCTCCTTTAATGGTCACAACGAACGGTATTGACTTGTTTTTGACTTTTAAATTTTAATTTAAATATTTAATAAATTGAAAACATCCACGCCAAGGTGAAAAACATATAAAGAGTTTTCAAGAGAGAATTATAATAAATGCCATGGTTACAGTTTAATTTACATATCTGATGGTCATGTTTAGAATTATGAACTAGATAATAATCAACCGTTCAAACGCTTGTAAGCAATAGCAAATGAAATCAACACCAGAAATGATACGCGAATATTATCAAAAATTGTATTTTAGGGACTGACTATTAAACTTGAAAAACATATTTTAAAAGCTGATTTTATATGAAAAAAATGTTTTTGCTCCAAATATGATGCAAAAATATTCTTAGGGAGGCTTTCTGCCCCAAAAATATTGCTAATTTTAAGAAAAAATGTTGATATATAAAATTCTGTCCATAATAAAAACCATACCTCCTTCAAGTTAATGGTCTGTCCCTTACTTTCTGGCAAAATATATTAACTAATTATATTAACTATTAAAAATATTTACTCGTATACAAAATGTATTCTTTTGTATAAGTTACATTTTGCCCGAAAATGTCTCTTAAAATTCCTGAACTATTTACGACAAAAGGCATGGTCATTATCTTGAATGTCGGTTTTTAGGACGTACCAGTAAATAGCGAGTATGTCTACATCATTCATTTAAAATTGGCACATTTTCGTATCGACTGACTTAAAAACTGTTGCTAAGGCGACCACTTATTCCTCGGATCCCATTTCAAAATTTAATTTCCCGAGTCCAAAAAACATCCCCATGTTCCTATTGTATTTTCATCCCGAATTCCCGTACTTAAAATAGAGCCCTCCCGATTTTTTTTCGATATTCATGGCCAATCTCCTCATAGATTTTACTTATCAAAATAGTTTGAAATGTTTTAGAGCTAAAACACAATCGTGGCCCGCTTCAATCAACACTGTGGCGCAAAGGAAATAAAATCGACATCGGCAAAAACACGAACAAAAAACAAACAAACACAAAAAGGCAAAGAAAAAAGAAAAGAAAGCGAAAATGGGGACATGGGAAAACTAAAGATTAATTACCGTTATACGTGTTAAGTAAATACTTGATATATTGATTTTAATGTTGCTGATGAGAGGTTACTCCTTGAAACACGTGTACAGCATATCGAAATTTACCGTTTTTATGCAACTTGGGTATTTACTGTATTTTTAAGCCAAAAATTTCTTCATACAAGGTATATAAAGCGTATATTTTTTTATTTGAAGACAAGTTGATGACTTTTTCAATAGTCAATTGAAAGACCACACTTTCTCTCTCGCGGAAGATCATTTTGTTCTCCGATTTATTTCAGGAAATATATAATTATTCAAAAATTTTGTACTACTGGTATCGACAAACCATAACAGTCTCTTTGGGCTTTTACTTGTACTACTATGTATGATAGTTTTTGCTTCTATTGGCCATCTTACATAACTTAAAAACATTCCAACATCCATGGCGGTGACACTCTTTCTCTAAATGTAACTGCATCACGGATAAAACTTTCCAAGAATACTTGTCTGGAGCTGGCATGTCAGTTAACTGCTAGTAGTCTCTTGTGATTTCATGTTTATGTCCGTATATTTAGTTCTTTCATTTTCATTTTTCACAGTTGACTCAGTCCTGTTGCCAACTGAATTTTACTGTTGTTACGATCGTTTTTTTATTTATCACATTGGCTATAGGGGGAAGGTTTGGGCCCAATAAAACTAGTTTAACCCCGCCGCAGCAGGTTTGCGCCTGTCCTAAGTCAGGAAATTTATTAAGCCCTTGTGTGTCTTGTCTGTTTTCTAGTTAGTTCACTTTATGTCTATCGGAGTCTAGGAAGATGCTTATTTCGCTGAACTTGATTACTCTTTTATTTAGGGGCCAACTCCGACCTACCGTTTGATGTGGGGTTTCCTCACCGTTCATTGAAGATCTTATGGTGGCTTTGAGTTGTTATTGCTCCCCTTAGGGTCGTTGTCTCTTTGACACATTCCCCGTTTCCCTTCTTTTTCTTATTTTCAATGCCCGAAAGGTTTTTTTCACAGATCAGTCCAGAGATAAGCTTTATGCCAACCCTTCTAACCTCCTATTCCCTGCGCGAATGTTACACTAAATAGAAGTTTGTTCGATTCTTCGTCGTTTCTGAAGGTCACCTGCAGATGATATGGAGGGGTTGATTCTGATTTTTGGAAAAATTTTACAAATGTTAACTGACACGGAAAATTGATATCAAATGATGACAGTGGACATATCTCTTTATGAATACAAGACCAGAAAAGACCGTTATTGATTTCAGAACTGATATTCAGATAAAAGAAAGAAAAACTTATACCCTAAATTCCGATAAGTCCTGCTTTCTCGAATTCTCATCGTTCTTTCCGTTTCTCTTTTGATGGTGTTTTCCATGTGCAGTGTCCTTGCAGATTGTGGCGTGGGATTGTGATTTTCTTCAATTGCAGGAGTTTCCTATCATCTTTTCTTTTAAATGATTTTACCTATACTTATGTTTATTTAACTACAAACAACTGAAAGTTATATTTTTGTTGATGCAGGTACGACTTGGAATTTATAAATCTGGTTCGGAAGTTGCTTATTTTATGTTTGATGGCGTTGGAAGCAACAAAATGAACTGGTTTAGTAAAGAACGGCTAATAGATTCAAGTTACTCTGATTTAAAAGATTCATCAAGCACAACGCCTGTAAATTACTTTACCATTGATGGGTAAGTTATGCGGTTGAGTAATAAAAAAATGCAAAGCATGCATATCTAGTATCACAACTCGATGCAATACCCGAGTGATTATGACAAAAATGTAAAACGTTGTGGATCTCATCTAAACGATATCATTTCAGTAACCGATAAATCGGAGTCACAATATTCTCGTCGTGTAAAGCGTTGTCCTCAAAAGGAAACGAAAGCTTCAAGTAAATAGCTGTTCACTGCATATTATTCTTATTTAACAATCTTATGTGCATAAATTTATTAGCACATGAACGATTGGAATATGAATGCAATGTCTATTAATGCGTGCCGATTATGAAAATCAAATATGGATTTATTAGCACTTTTTTGAGTTGATGGCTGCAACTTATTCGAGACCATATACAAATATGAGACTAAACTATGTAAATAAGTTGTGAGCAACCCTTAAGAAAAAAGCTGCCACAGTCTTTCATAGACTGAACAATGAAAAAAGCTTTAGTCAATAATCTCGGTGTTAAAAGCGCTACAGAGCTTATGTTTATTGCTTTAAGCTACCGACTTTAAATAAATAAAGAATTTGGAGCAAATGCCTATACTTTTTATGTGCATCCTCATATCTACCAGTTGTGGAACTGATCACATAATTTTTTATGTGTTATGAACATTAAAAATAAAATACACATAAAATGTTTGGCAGCATCACGATTTTTTAAGTTAATTAAGAAATAAAACATGGATTTAAATATGAAAAATATAAAAAAAAACATAAATTATGGATTTCTTTTGTTTTGATTCTAGTGCTGCTGATGAGGAATTAATTTCCGAAATGGCCATACAGCTCATTAAAATTATGGCAGTTGGAGTAAGCATATGTGTTATGGTCTCATGTTCATTTACTCCATATCCTTTTGTAAAATATGGAGATAGCGCTCGGGATAAATTATTTGCAAAAACAACTCAAGTCCATGTTATAATGACAATAGAGTATGGCGGCCATGATTTATTTCGATTCTAATATGGAACTTTCACCCATTTTATATCCGAAGCGAGCAGCGACTATCTAATGGTTCTGTAACATTTTGATTTTGATAATTAAAACAAACTCGCTGACAAAAAAAAAAACTTTCCACAAATACAATAAAAACTTACTTTTGTTTGATTTAATTGCTATTTTAACTGTAGAAAATGCCCCAAGTCCTCATAATCTCCATTCAAACTTTCCAACCAACGCTGCTTACGAAACGGACATTACGATTTTATTTGTGACGTCACAAGTAGGAAAATTAAAGTTTGTCCCGAACATTGTCTTTTCAAGTGGAAAAAAATTCCATAATGAATTTCGGAAACAAATTTAATTAAATATTTGTTAGTGGATGGTAGATTTTGACAGTTAAAATGCAAAAATAGATTCTAAATATGGAACAGAAAATATGCATCTTTTGCGCATGTGCTAAGAGTGTTATATTGGTATTATAATATGACTCTATTTACAAAAATAATACAAGAAGCCATATTAGAATAACCAATGTAAAAATTATTATAGCGAAGAGAAATGGGAAAGTCCAGTTTCTTATTTGGCTTAATAAGAACAAAAGAAGTGTCGTGGAAACATGAAATAATGCACACAACTATAAAAAGTGTTATACTATTTGAATGGTGGGCTGCAACGGCTTAAATAAAGTGTGCGTGCATTCTCTACTTGATACGAAATTTAACTTCTGGTTAAATTCCACCAAAATCAATTTACTATCACTGTTGGGATAATTCTTTTATTAATTTTGAAACTTTTTTTTTGTATAATTTAGAAGGCCATTTAATTTTCGTAACAATTGCGATATAGATTTATTGTATGGTCGTATATGCACACAACATTAGCACGACAAAGAAAAGAAAAATGAAGGCACACACATATACAAAATGAACAACACGGACCCAATAAAAAAAACATGGATGAAATCAGGTGCACCGGTAGAGCAGGCTTCTCCTTATTCTGATAAGGGTAGTTAAGTCTAATCCTGTAGTGTAAAAACAAACTTTAGTAGCAAAGGGAAATATCTTTTGTCATAAGGAAAACAGATATCACATAGCCGTCCACAAGATCGTGATGTCGACCGTAAAACTTCTGTTGTGATGACTTTAAGTTATGGGTAACATACCATTGCTTAAGTAGCCTATTTGTAAGCAACCGAGCAATATGAGTTATTTCCTTTTTCCTGTGTATTGTATTTCGACGTATTTAGTTTTGAATTTTTGTTTTCTGTCGTGATGTAACCATAGACTATTTGGCATGTTTGTGTGTCACCCTAGTCTGTAACACTCGATTGCTTTCTTTATTATTATCATAGTCAAAAGTGGCAGTATTTTGGTAAACTTCAGCTAAATAGCACGTATCGTATGACGTAGATATATCCTAATTTTTGTGTTCCAGGCAAAAACAATTACTTTCGATCGATGTCTTATTGATATTTGAACTAAATTGTTGTATTTTCTCAAATTTCCTTTGTATAAGTTGTAATATTACATATGGTGGAGGTTCCTTGTGATTCCATCGACTGAAACGGTCACATGGATTTAAGAATATTCAGTGTATTTTCAACTTCGCTTTTTTATGGGTATGTTGACGCTATGTTTCTATTTTCAGTAAATTAACGTTATGTTGCATATTCTGATGTTACATTACTTTATCTAGATCCGGATGGACATTCAATACCCCCCCCCCGAGAAAGCTCTTACATAAAATATAGATGAAGACACCTTTCACATAATTATGATTAAGAGGCTGTCGTTATATAAAGAAATGTTTGCAGAGCAACCACTGAAATCAGTTAAATTTTAACAGTTGTCACAAGGTATTTACAGAACATTTGACGTTCACAAAAAAGTTTGCTTGTTTTTTTTCATTTACAAATGAATAATAATAATATTTATCCTATCACCACTCATGCAGCCATTACACTCTATCTGGTGTTCCGATCCTTTTCCGCCTTTAAACCTACCAGAGCTTCTATTTCGAGTTAAGTTCAGTCGTATTCACAAAATCTGTCTCCACACAAATGTAATGACATACCAAGAAAACTACATATGTAACATAACAATGATGGGCTTTTTACTCTATCAATATCTTAAATATGGGCCTGTAAGATATGTATTGACCTGGGACTTTGTCCTCGGTCAATATAACCTAACAGGTCCATATATAACATATTGACTTCGTAAAAAGTCCAAAATTGATAAATATACAAAATCTTTGGGCAGTGCATTTCATTCTCCTTTGTAATTGGTCTTTTTCTGTTACAGAATTAAGGGAGTTATCAATATTTGGAGAAGCTTTTATATTAACTCAGAGTGGGGTGGATGTCCCCTTGACAGTGGATGGCTGATGGTTGTAGATACAAACAGCTTGAATGGATGTGATTGGGAAATAATGTATTTTCCTATCAGGCCAATCATACTGTTCAGCCCTTTAAGTACAAGGTGCAATTTTGAAGCAGGTCTGTGACATTGATTTGTAGACAAACCCTTAATTCTTTGATTTTCGTTTCTTCTTTTATACTTTTCATGAAGTTCACATGATATGTGCCGTATACGGAGAAGGACATACTTACTCGGAGCACATGATATCAATTTCGGTTTTTATTGGAGTTATCTCTGTGAGTGCCTTAGTTTTGAATGTTGTTAACAAAGAAGGGATATGGAGGAAATGCAAATGAGACAAAGTCTGTACAAAAACCTGGTAAAAAACAACGGCAGTAGAATACCGAAGGAACAAGGGAAGCGATGACTACAAAAATCGAAGTCCGAAGACATGGCAGAAACGGTAACAGATAAAAACAAAGACAAAACAAGGACGTGAGACAGCTACAATGCACGGAAATAAAAAGATAACATTAAGAACTAAGGCACTCATAGTGTGAACTCCCATGAAAACCGGGAGTGACATCAGGTGCTCCGGAAGGGTAAGCATGTCCTGCTCCGCTAGCGGCACCCGTCACACTATCAGTGAGTCAATCCGGGGTTGAGTCAAATCCGGTTATGTCAAATCCGTGAAGACGTGAAATTTAGCTGAAAATGTCCGTTTTCATTTGGGACACAGACACGTCATATCTGTCAATGATGTCATGGTGACGGCCATAGAATTTCTGAAGGGATGAAAGTAACAAAGGCTGAACAAATCCCTGACTCAGCAGCTTTTGGGACAGTGTTTTTGCTCTAACAAAAAATAAATAAGCAATGGAACAACCCTTTATTGTTGTTCTTCATCTTGAAGTCACCATGAGGCCTTCAACAATGAGCTTTGTGTCTTGGTTTTATTATTAATTTTTTTTTCTCATGCTATTGCTTTTCTGTTTCCCTGTTTTAGCTTTATCTCTGGACTTTGAATTTTGTAATTAACACGCTATTTGTACCTTGGGAAATCTACCACTTTTGTAATGGAAATCTATTGATTTTTAACATTATAAAGGGGGGAGGTGGGCAAGACCGATTTTGTTTAAGGTGTTATAAATATTTTCTGCTGGTTGTTAAATGCTTTTGGTGAAATAACTCAATTGTTAACTTTTTTGGACCAATTGGTGTTTTCTGTTCGTTAATTTTTTTACTTTGTATTAACTTTTAAAGGCAAATAAAAATCACTGTTTGCTGTTAATGAGGAGGGAGCATGACCTTTTTATGTTATATTGTTAGCCTGTTAATGAAACCTCTCTTGCCCCCCCCCTTATAATACCTATTATATAGAACATATCTAATTAGCACGAATGAATATTCTCTATTGCTGTTATTCAGTATACTCTAAGATTCAATACGATAAAATATACAACAAAGCAATATGCCTAAGAAAATGTCATTATGCTTATTAGTATATGGTTTATTTATTTACCCCAGACCCAAAAACGTATCAAAAAGCCAATATGAAGACACGTGTTCTGACATCTTTTTATTCTAAGCAGGAAGAATCGTAGCATACCGACATTCTAATCTCACAATCTATTATAACATACTCTTCTGAGAAACAAACTGGACAAATGCTTTTGAATTCCATAGGCGTATCCAGGAAACAGTTTAAGGGGTTAAACGCCCTCTTCTTCCGGAAACAAAATCTCGTCTCTCGTATAAAATGTAGGCTTAAAGTGACAAATGAATATAAGAATGTACTGAAATTCACTTTTCCCGGAATCCAACCCATTTTTAGAAGGCTTGATCCACTGGTGAATTCTGCGAAATTATTCTGCTGCACAAACTTCGCCCTACTTGTTATAATTATTAAATGATTGTAACAAGGAAAAATCAAAGCCTACAGTTAAGAAAAGACCGATGTGCTAAAATTATGCACATGTAAATCGATCAGTAGTAAATCAACAATAAAGGGATATAGGGTAAATCCACGCGAGACAAAGTTTTCATAAAAACATGGTTAAACAAAGCAATAGAACAACGCTTTTATTGTTGATCTTCATCTTGAAGTCACAATGAGATGATTCTGATGATCGTTACCTCCTATAAGCCAACAACACACATTTACTGATTAAATATAAGGAAAAAATTGAAAGTTTGGACATTGTCTTCCAAAGTGATATAGAATTTTGTTATATTTTTAGACATAAAAGTTATTTCGATAAAAAATGCAAAAAATCAAGAACACCTTGTTTCATATATATATTCTTTAAAAATATTCAACAACGTCATGAAGACACAGCAATAAGGTGTTTTAGTCGCACATATCCGTAAATTGTAAACGTACAAAAACATTTCAACCATTTTATTTAGTCATTTGATTACTATATATTTTTGTAAAAACAGTCATGTTTTCTTTCAGTACAAAATGATATACTTGCTGACAGCATGGCAATATTTGTTAAATGTAAGTAAAACGAATTCTTAAATGCCAAAAAGGTAGGCATAACTATAATTAAAATACCACATGTGCATGGCTTTTTTTACACATGAATTACTTTACAGTCGACACATTGCTATAATGGTCATAAGGACATCATAATTTTAAGGTGCCGCTCCCAGGCAATGGGGTAGAACATTTACGACTGAAATTCACGTTATGCCTATATTTCAGACTGTCGTTCATGTGTAAGTATGTGACCTAAGGGGATAGACCTAGGTAAGCCTAATTTTTTTCATTCGTTTAATTTTTAATAATACTTACAGTATTTAAACTATACGTGTTCATAAAAAAATTACCTTTCTCTTTTCTGAGCTTTCATGACTTTCATCGCTGTTGGCATTCGGAATCATATGCTCACCTTACTAATATATTATTATTATTCCTATTACATAGAGTCTGGTGCAACACTATTATCTGTGATCCGTAAAAATGTCATATAAACGAACCTCCAAATTCGAACACGAAAAACACGTAAAAAGCACTAGCTTATATTTGCCTCTAGAATCCTTATGTAAATAATTGAACGACCAATGTGATACCTTTCAAATTGATTAATTTCATCAGTGTATTTTTTTTGTTGCCAGTGTTTTGATTTTCTGGCAAAAAATACTTCTGAATACTTTGGATTATGGCTTTCCATATTATTTGATTTCAATACTGCTAATGAGAGGTGACGCTTTGAAACATGTGTATAACATTAAAAAAGTGATTTACTGCTTGTCGTGCAACTTTGTTAGGAATGCATTTTTAAACCTATAATATTATACAATTATAGCCTATTGATGACGTCAATTCAGACAAACTAAACAATCGTAAATCAGTACTTGTATCAGTTTGAGTGAAGAGAACAACCTACTGGGTACCTAAATTACATAAATGCCCTTACAAACTGAGATGCATTGCTGGGTCTGCCAAATGCGCGACAAACCCCCTTTCTAAGCTCCTCACTTCAATAATTACTGCAGTCAAAGATGCCCTCAAGATATATAGCGATGAAGTATACTCAACAATTGGAGTGAATCAGATGTGGATTCTCAAAAACTCAAAAGACTTATTAGAATATCTATATTCAACTGAACTCAACCACTGCAACAGTGTCAAAACATTTGACTTTTCTAATCTGTATACTACTCTTCCACGCGATAAGCTAAAGTCAGTACTCCGGGATTGAATGGATTATTCTTTCTTTACCAAAAAGGGTAATTCACACAAAAAGTATGCAGAGAAGGATGTCATCGCAATACTGGAATTCTTGATTGATAACATATTTGTCGAATTTGGAGGACAAGTTTTCCAGCAGACAATAGGGTTACCTATGGGGACTAATCTTGCTCCACTTTTAGCATATTTGTTTCTTTATTCGTATGAAGCCTGGTTCATACAAGGGCTAGTTCAGAAAAAAAGACAACAAGCTAGCAAAATCCTTTAATTTCAATTTCCGTTATATAGATGATGTTCTTTCATTGAACAATCCTCAATTTATGGATTACCTTCATCTTACATACCCAAATGAACTCGAAATTAGAGAGACCACTGATACACCATCATCAGCATCTTACCTGGACCTATACATCTACATTGACAACTCTGGATGTCTGAAAACAAAACTTTACAACATGCGTGACGATTTCGACTTTCAAATGGTGAACTTCCCGTTTTTGAGCAGTAATATTCCCACATCTCCGGCATATTTCACAACTCATTCGCTATTGCTGTGTCTGTAGTTTTTACAGCGATTTTTTCAACAGAGCGAAATTACTGTCTCAAAAACTTATACATCAAGGGTATGTCAGTCACTGTTGCAATTGTCACTACAGAAGTTTTACGGTCGTCACCATGATTTGACAGACCGTTACTATGTTTCTATTTCACAAATGAGAACAGATATCTTTGGGTAGATCCAGAGTTTGTTACCGTACTGACTAACACCGACTGTGACAATACCGGACTTTTCACTGGCAGTTTGACGGATGGCACGCGTGGAGCAGATCATGCTTACATTTCGGGAGCACCTGATGATACCTCACTTTTTATACGGTTTCACACTGCTAGTGCTTTAGTCATGTGGCGTTCTTGTTCATTCTTATTTTTTTTGTCTTTGTCATGCTGTCTCATCGTGTTGGATGTGAATTGCCGTGATTTTGGATTTATGATTTTAGAATCCCCCTTTCCTCGTTCTTGCTATTCGTTTGCCAATATATTCAGAAATTTATTGACATGAGAAATGAATATTGACCGAGGACGATGTCCGAGTGTCAATATACTTTCTCTCATGTCAATAAATTTCTGAACTAAACGAATTCAATAGGCTACAACTGTTTTATTATTTTCAACGTTTTTCTTAATTTTATTTTATTATAGAAAGATAAATAAATTGTATTACAAATTTCAAAATAGCGACATGAAACTCACAACCATGAATAATAAATTTCTAATAAGTGGAAGTAGAAATAGATATATTTACCTTAAAGTTCTTAAACACGGCATATCTATATTTTTATACGCCCGTCTTTGACGGGACGTATTATGGTATACCGGTGTCCGTCCTTCCGTCCGTCTGTCCGTCTGTCCGTCCGTCCACACGTCGTACTCTAACTAGAGAACGCTTTGAACATTTTTCTTGAAACTTTGCAGGATTGTTGGNAATTTTATTTTATTATAGAAAGATAACTAAATTGTATTACAAATTTCAAAATAGCGACATGAAACTCACAACCATGAATAATAAATTTCTAATAAGTGGAAGTAGAAATAGATATATTTACCTTAAAGTTCCTTAACACGGCATATCTATATTTTTATACGCCCGTCTTTGACGGGACGTATTATGGTATACCGGTGTCCGTCCGTCCGTCCACACGTCGTACTCTAACTAGAGAACGCTTTGAACATTTTTCTTCAAACTTTGCAGGATTGTTGGGTATGATGGAAGAAAGCTTGCTATTGTTTTATTTTGTCGTCGGATTTTTCGTTCCAGAGTTATGGGACTTTGATTATTTGAAAAAAGTATGAAATCGCAATTTCTGTCTACACATTAATAATATTCTTTTATTTTAAGACATTACTACCCCTAAACCAATATACATTTTTGACTGTTTAACATAAGATGAAATTATTGATACATATCAGAAGTCCCTTGTTATGTTTGTTCATATGGAGTTTTTAATTTCAAGAATCATTTAATCAGTTTGCTTTAAAGTGGGGACGGGCGTATCATGCGCTCTTGGCGCAGCTGTTTATTTATAGTTTTTGATAACAGTGTTTGTAAACTTGTATGCTCCGTTGAGAGTATTTGAATAAAAACTACTCGGCTCCAAATCAATGTAGATTAGACTTACAAATCATATATAACAGAACATTAATTTAATTATCAACCAATTCGGCTTTTATTCATTATTTAATGATAGTATAAGACCGATATATTTTTAGCCCAGATCAATACGTAAAGTAAATTCGGTTTTTTATTGACAACTTTTAGAAATTTACATAATCAAGTGACCTTGAACTTTAAGCAAATCACAGCACTCTGCAAATACAAGGGTAAAACAGCATAACCCCCCCACTCCTTCGGAGCGAGGGTATTATAAGAAAGTAATAATATACAAATAGCATTGAGAAGAGATGAATACATAGATTTATAGACCTGAATAGAGCATATTGACCCAACTTGCCATGCAATAATTGTTTTACTATTTTATGACCTTATTCTTGTTTTTAAATGAGTAATGAAGGGATATGTAGTAAATGAACATGAGACAAAATCTCTACAAAAACATTGCAAAAGAAAGCAATGGAACAACCCTTTTATTGTTGTTCTTTATTTAAAGTCACCATGAGGCCTTCAACAATAAGGTTTGCTCATATCTCATAGTAAGTTCAAGACAGTTTAAGGCGAAATTCATTGCTAGATGTCGAGCAACGGAACAACTATGGTTTTTTTTCTCATGGATGCGGGATCGTCTACAAACATAAAATGAACTTTGATGTTTTAGCACATAAAATATGTAACAAACCTGGCGTTTCCAAATATAGAACATTATGCACTATTTATGGAAAAACCAGGTTTACAAGGTATTAATAGAACGTCATATATCAGCAAACGAATACCAAAGCAAGAACGAGGAAAGCGGAAATTCTAAGTTTCTGAGACAGCAATTTCGCTCTGTTGACAAAATTGCTGTACAAACTACAGGCACGGCAATAGCGAATGAGTTGTGATACAGCGATGGAAACGTTCAACATTCCCTACCACACGCACACGATTCACACGATGAACGCACACGGTTCACACGTTGAGCGCACACGATTCGCACGATGAATGATACAGAAAGTTCTCAAACTNCAGGCACGGCAATAGCGAATGAGTTGTGAAATGTGCACGCCATATGCCGGAGAAGTGGGAATATTACTGCTCAAAAACGGGAAGTTCACTACTGGAAAGTCGAAATCATAACACTTGTCGTAAAGTTTTGATTTCAGACTTCCTGAGTTGTCAATGTAGGGGGTATAGGTCCAGGTATGATGCTGATGATGGTGTATCAGTGGTCTCTTTAATTTTGAGTTCATTTTGGTATATAAGATGAAGGTTATCCTTAAATTGAGGATTGTTCAATGAAAGAACATCATCTATATAACGGAAACTGAAATTAAAGGACTTTGCTAGCTTGTTGTCTTTTCTCTGAACTATCCCTTGTATGAACCTGGCTTCATACGAATAAAGAAACAAATCTGCTAAAAGTGGAGCACAATTAGTCCCCATAGGTATCCCTAGAAAACTTGTCTGCTGGAAAACTNNNNAATACTAG
>MJUU01000036.1:756-39537 GCA_002080025.1 Modiolus philippinarum | reverse complement strand
AGGCCCCATCTTTACCTATCACCAAATATGTATATCTTCTTTCACCTTTTTTAGTACAGAAAGACTGATGTATTAAATTCCGGAGTACTGACTTTAGCTTATCGTGTGGAAGAGTAGTATAAAGAGCAGAAAGACCATGTTTTGACACTGTTGCAGTGGTTGAGTTCAGTTGAAGATAGATATTCTAACAAGTCTTTTGAGTTTTTAAGATTCCACATCTGATTCACTCACTTGTTGAGTATACTTTATCACTGTATATCTTGAGGCAATTTTTGACTGCAGTAAGTAATGAGATGAAGAGCTTAGAAAGGGGTTTTGTTGTGCATTTGGCAGATGATTCAGCAATGTATCTCTGTTTGTAAAGGCATTTATGTAATATAGGTACCCAGTAGATACAAGGCAGGTTGTTGTTCTCTTCACTCAAAGTGATACCAAAGGAAGACAATACTGATTTGTGAATGCTTAGTATGTCCTCCCTTGGTATGGTGGAGAGTTTGTATGTGGGGTTGCCAAGTGAATTGTCAATGCCCATCTCCTTCATTAAGCAGTCAATGTAGTGTCTTTTGCAGATAAATGTGATGTTGTTTTTAGCCTTGTCAGCTGGTACGATGACATAATTTTCATGGAGGAAGGACAATGTTTTTTCTACCTCGGGGTCATCGAGTATGCTTTTTGAATTGGGGCTCATGGTTGTCTTTAGGCGCCTCATTCGAGCTACAATTAATTACTTTATGGACCTGATCCAGTCGGACAGTGTTTCAACTGTTTCATATGACGTCAAATGAACCAATCACATAATATCATTAGGTAATAACTTGAATTATCCTTACAGTATTATTTGCTTTTTGAATTTCGATCTATACAGTTATTATTTTGCACCAAATGTAGTCAACCATTGATTTGAGCTGTCAAGAATCGAATTCAATTCATGGCACAACCAAGCTGTAAAGACTGCAGGCCAGATTTCTTTCTTGCATCTATTTTACCGGCGTTCATTAATAGAAAATTACATGTAGTACTCACCCACCCAAACACGCACATGCAGGGCGATTCTGTATTAGGATCATCAGCTATTTGCCGTTTGTGATAATTATTCCATTTTTGTGCTTGAAGAAGATTATGCTTACCCTTCATGAGAGTCAAGTTTTTTGTTGGAATTCAAACTTCTAATACTTTAACAATATCTTTGTGGTGTTAATGTTCACTTTACACGTGTCATGCTTATTTTTTTCCCAGATTTTCCTCCTTCTACCTTTTTGCTTTGGTAGTCGTTTATTAATATATTTGTTACTATTTATCAATGTGCTAATCTTCTAAATATAACTAAAATATTGCCAACTGACCGTAACACATGAAAACGTCAATTCAATATCAAATGACTTAACAAATTATACTATATTTTCCCTTATGTTGCAGTTGATACAAACAATTTAACATGCAGTTCAATGTGTTCTCCGCCTATGCAGCTGGATGCTCAGGCCTATTGTTATAAACCATGTGCATCCGGAGAAGTTACAGGCATGTCGACAAGTGACGTCAGGACATCCGTTGTCACAGAAACGCAGACTGAATGCAAAACAGCAATAGGCATACCAACAACAGAATCAAAACTAAAGGAGCTATCAACAACAGCAATACCGACAACAAAGTCGACTACAACAGAACCGACAACAGGGTCATTTACAACAGAACCGACAACAGAGTCGATTACGACAGAACCGACAACAGAAAAATCGACAGAGTCAAAAACATCAGAACCAACGACAACAGATACAATTACTACAGAACGACAAACGACACTCAACACGGCTACAATAAGAGCGATATCGAGTGCAGAAATTAATCAAAAGATATCAGAATTGAGAAAACTATTGACAGTGCATAAAAAGAACACAACATGTAAGTTTAATACATAAATTAAAATGACATGTTTGATACTGTACCTCCTCATTTAATTACATATAACATGTTACCTAGTTAGAAATATTTTGGAACACTAATTTAGTTTTATTTATTTGAATTCTAAATTTTGATAGTTTCAATATTATCACGTCTTTGATATTTTGTCGACGGTTATGTAGACAAACTCTGACAACAGCACTACAAGTTACAGTGTCTTGTAAAATTTAAAAAATGTAATTATGAACAAGATGTGTTTGTGAAACACTACATATGCCCCCAGCACCACTTGTATTAGTTAAAAAAATGAAAAGTTATCTTTTTTTACATACAAAACATTTTAAAATAGAATCTAACACTCAAATTTTGACCCCTGTGACCTTGACCCTTGACCTGACCTAACTGTTAGGGCATATTTCTGTTCCTCTTTACTAGAACTATAAACTTGCCAAGTATGATAACTCTATCTTTAATAGTTCAAAAGTCTGTGATGCACGGACAGACAGTCAGACATACAGACAGATAGACAGGACAAAAACAATATGCCCCCGATCCTCGATCTGGGGCATAAAAATAAACTTGATTTAACACAATTTCAAAAGTGTGAACATGCGAAATATAAGTAGTTGAAATGCATTTCAGTTCAGATTGATATCACCGTGTCTGTGATATGTCAATACCCTTAACTATGGTTGAAAATGTTTTAATAACGGCTTTGAGAATATGAAGGGATGAGTATTTTTTTTTTCATTTCCCTCAAATTTTTCATATGTTTACGAATTTTTATGAATAAACGAAATGCGGAAAGAAATTAGAATTACCCTTTTTATAAGAATTTCCAGGAGTTCGACTACTTAAGTTCTTCATGTTTGTTAATGTTAATTTTTCAGTAGCCAGTAGTTCGACAATAAGTTGTCAAAATGCGCATATGTAGAAATTAAATTCCAGTAACTTCTGTTTTTTTCTTATTTCCTGCTGATGTTGTGTTTTGAAGAACAACTGCCAAATTGTATCTCCTCTTCCAGTTAATTCAGGCAAAAGGTTCAGGCTTTACAGGTTTATTTCTCAAACGCTTAAAAAAAAATATTACTTGAATGTTGACACTTCTCTCCGTTACTCTTGAAAATATCGAACCAATAATAAAACGTAACAATACTCGTGATGTGATGTTACCTGTTTCTGAATTATGCTCTTAATATCAAATCTGTAGATTTTGGAAATTTTTTTAAAGGACAATAGTTAATATGAAGAGTCAATGTTGTAATCCATCTGTATTTCATACAAGCACAACTTATGAAATTACTGACATAACATAATTTAAAGGCGCACATAAACAGAACTAGGCTTAGCTGTAAAAGAAGAGTCGAAATTGTCAGGACAAAAGTATTACTCGTCGTGATGTCTGAATTCTCAAAGCCAGTAAACAATGAATGGGAAAACAGTCTTATTATTTTGAAAAATGGAACTGGAATCTTGTAATTTTTGAAACTGGTGTCGCAAATCGATATATATTGCTAGGTCAAAAGATAATTTGACATTTGCTGGTAATTCTTTGTGACTTTGTACACTAACTACGAACAGTAGCTTGCCTTCTAACCATAGTAACAATGAAATACTAGCACTGGATTCTCATGTTTTGAACAGTATATTTTATATATATCTATGTAATATATTTTTTTTCAATTTATTTCATTTTTTAAAATATCTTTTTATATTCTTTTTACCGATGAGGCATGTCTTTTGACACAACTGGCATATTATGTATTTTACAGTGTATAAAAGATCATTATCAAGTGTTTATGAGAACAGAACTTCTGCAAAGGCAATGGGCTACTTTGGATCATGCATTCTTTGTTGTGTGTTTGGACTCTTCGTCGCATTTGACTGTCAAAGATTAGTAGTATTACGCAAAATTTATAAAGATACGGAATGATACAAACACTTGACATGGTTTATAATTTATCTATTGCATGTTATTTTCTATTTTGAAATTTTATCTTGTTAAAAATTGTAATTTGATTATTCTTTTCAAAATATATTTTGGTAATTGGTTTTTAAGTTTAAATGTCTTTAAAACAGTGCGTTATCATTACTTGTTTAACTTAATATATCAATGTTTTTAATGCAGCTGATGAGAGGTTACTCTTTGAAACACGTGTACAGCATAACCAAATTTACCGTTTTTATGCAACTTTGGTATTTTTTGTACATTAACCTGTATCAAATTATTAGTTCTGAGTACTTAGGAATCAGTCTAAGCAGGGATATTTTTGTGTAAAAATCTTTGGTGAAATCGAACTGTTATTGCAAACTTCAAGTCACTTTTTCAGCAAAAGTAGTGTTCACTAATGAAAGTGATCAATTTATTGTAGTATGTCCGTAGAAATCTTTTTACATGATGAAAGATATTACGATAGGGATGATCAATTTGGTAAAAACAGAGAATATAAACAATTGGCATTTATAACGGAAGCATTCATTACTTCTTCCACTTTTTGTACTTTAAAACATCAAATTAGTCTAAATATGAACGGGATGTTCGAAAAATTACAATATTGTCCAGAATACCGAAGGAACAAGAAATGTGGTCATTACAAAAAGTCCAGAGACATGGCAAAAACTAGAACAGGGACAAAAACTAGAAAACCCAGACAAAACTATGACGTGAGATAGCCTAAATAACAAAATACCGAAGTTACTGTTAATTTAGCTTCTGCATATGTGCTTTCGACAACTTATGGTTCTCCTGTGCAGATAAAATAAAAACATTTGGAAATCCATAAACCGAAATGTGTGCAAAAGCTGATAGAGAAAAATACCAATATGATCTAAAAGGGAAAACCAAAATCAGCTGAGGACGGAGCTATGCAATAGGGAGATACTCTTTACGTTTTAACATTTTTTTTTTAATTTAGATATTAAAAGTTTTCAAATGAATCGTCATTATAAATAAAAAAAAAACATGACATTCAGAACTAAGGTACTTAATAACAGTGTGAACTCCCATGAAAACTGGTAATGACATCAGGTATTCGTGAAAGGGTAAGCATGTCTTACTCTAGTCACAATAGACTATATTCGAGTTCATGGTATTTAAGTTCAACAATTGTTTGTCGCCGGCCTACGTCAGAACATGCCCTCCCCCCATGTGACTAAGAATGTACTTCAAAAGCAATTTTATGACGCTTAAGGTAGATAGACACTTATATTTATATCCATGAGATTTTGTTCTAAGTTGGCCCAACTGAAGAACTAATCCTACCAACCCGAAATCTGTAATAAAAAATATGGGTCACAGTGCTTGTTTTTTCAAGAATTGAGGTCAAAGTTTCCTAATTTTTAACCATTTTTTCACCTTAATTAACAAAGAATGCACGGGGAAAATATGGACAGGCAATTTTTAACTTGATAAAAATGAACCTTTCATCCATGAGAATTTTATATACTTTTGTAAATAAATAGTAAATGATATGATCTATATGTTTCAAAGAAAAAATGTATCTGTCACCATGCTTTTTACAGATATATTTTACCAAATTTCCGAATTAAACAATATTAACGGGAAAGGGAGCTAATTCGCGGCAAACGGGACGAAATATGACGTCTCAAATCTGTCATTCAATTATGACGTCACAAATGAAAAGCTGTGAAATTACTGTTTCTGCACAAAAATCAAACCTATCCCGTAACCGACTCTTTATTTTTCAAATGCGCGATTTAATTGCCCAGCGCAACAGTGTCTATCTACCTTAAGGCTGTGTAGTGACGCTGTCTATACTGCGACGGGTTGAAGTCTTGTAAATTGTGATACCATAGCTCAGATTTTGTCTATTGCATAATTGTTCCAGCAAACAAGTACAAAGTATCACATTTATTCTCATAAAACATTATATATATATCAATTGGTATTCAAAATTGAATAAGCATCACTTCTGCGATTCATTTTGAATTTAAGCATTAGAATTGGACCTTAACTTCTTAATGATGATTTTGACTATTCAATAGCGAACTGCCTGTTTTTAACCCAAAAAAATCCCATATATGTATTGAAATTTAATAAACCATTCGTTATTGTCGTGCATATGGTTTGTACGGCGTTTTTGCCAACAACACGAAAGCATTGTCTTAAAACCTTAAACACCCAGGCTATGAATAACCATTGTTGGCATTGTGATTATATAAATTTTACGGTCATCACCATGATTTGACATTTCATTACAATGTTTTTATTTTGTAAATTAAAAGATAAACGTTTTTTTTTCGACTTATGTTAACTGTTGTGTTGATTGTATGACTTAACACTGGGTATTTCATTGACAAAGTAACAGATCAAGCGATCAATACTTTTTGTTCATTTGTTTTTTCTTTGTCATGTTATTTCCGTTTGAATCTGGAATGCCTTCTTTTGGTGGGTTTTGCTTGTTTCACTTTACTGCATTTTTGCATTTGTATTTATTTGCCGATGTTTTGTTTTGTCAGATATTTTCATTAAGGGAGTACGAGTGTCAGAAATTTTGTAATTAGAATTAAAATTCTGACNAATGGAACAACTTGAGCAAAAAATTTTGAAAATCCATGTAGGAATTTTTTAGATATAAGACGTCAAAATTTTGGCGGGAAACAGATCTCTCTAGAGTTTTCCTTCAATTTGCATACGATGTTTATAGGCCTTTCAATATATGAAATTATAATTGGAAGTTGATTGAATTTTATACACAGTCTATTTTATGTATTTTAAAGTGACTTATGACCAAGAAAATGTGATCCATGTGCAAAAAATTTTAGCACTGTTTGAATGGATAAAACCCGGGGATATAGAATGCTTCTGAAATCTGAGGCTCGTACTCCCTTAACATATTTACACTGAGGTATATCTCCATGTTTTAATATAACGATTCCTTTAAGATATAATTAAACAGATATATCATTTTTGGCAGGGTTTTGCGAAAAATACCAGTCGAGCGACAAAACAGGCAAGGGAAATATTGGAATCGAGACTGATATTTTTGCATATCCCCGAAATATGATATATTTAATCCAACAAAATGACTATGTACAACTCACAGTTCACATCGTTTCTTATATTGTTTTACAGCAATTTAACGACTTCCCATCTTTCCCAATTACTAAACGTAATCATTAAAATATAAATCTATGGCTAATACTCTTATTATATTTTAGCTGATTTTTGTCTTAATTGTGAACCCAAAGTTACATATTGTTTTTAATAGTTACTAGATTTTACAATAATTTGATTTCATTTACACTGAAGAGACATTGATGGTTGAAATGATTGTCATCAGTAGAAAAAGATTAAAATGCAAATTTGATTTGTTTGTTATTGAACAGAAAAGAGGTAATTAATGTATCAGAAATCAAAAAGCATCGATAAACTCACACTTAAGGATGAATAAGGTGAAATTAAGGGAGTACGGGTGTCAGAAATTTTGTAATAAGAATTTAAATTCTGACTTTTTGTTTTGATGAATTTTGCTAATAGAACAACATGGGCAAAAGATTTTTAAAATCAATGTAAGAATTTTTGAGATATAAGACATCAATATTTTGGCGGGAAACGGTGCTCTCTAGAGTTTTCCTTCATTTTCCACCAGCTGTTTCTATGCCTTAAAATATATGAAAATATAATTAGAAGTTAATAAAATTTTGCTATTGTCTATTTTATGCATGTCAAAGTGACCTATGACCACGAAAATATGATCCATGTGCAAAAAAAAATTAACCCTGCTTGAGTGGATCAAACCTGAGGACAGAGAATGCTACTGAAATCTTACGCTCATACTCCCTTAAATAAATTTACGAATTTAAATTGATACCATGAATTGAAAGAGCATTGGTAAAGGAATATCAGCTAAAAATGTTGATAGTTAATGGACCTTGTTTTCAAGATATTTCACATTTTATAAATTGGCGGAAAATGCTCTCTTGGACTTTTACCTTAGTTTAACATGGAAATACTATTGGTTTCTTTCACATGGAAGGAAAATCTACAACCTAATGAACTTTTGCTTGCTGACATTAAATGACATACTGAAGACTTTGATGACTAGAAAATTATTGTAATGGGGCAAAATATATTACATAGTAATAATGGGTAAAATCCGAGAAATCCGAATGACATTTAGGAATTTCAAAAACCTTACGTTACTGCATCTTTAAATTTATTTTAATGAACTGACGGACAATTTTTGCAAGCAAACCTCATCACCTGCAATAGCAACCTAGACTGAAATTTGTAATCGGGGAAATATGAATCCAACATTATCTCAAGGAGTGATGAAAATAATAGCTGAAGAGAAATGCATAGGCCCTTTCACAAAAGTGTTGTTATTTTGTCTTGGATTGAAACTCTCCTGTCAAGTGGAGGAAAGATAATCATTGGCTTCCGGTTATTACCATACGCATGGTTAGATGACATGACATAAATATGTGTAAACATATTTATTGTTAATACGTCACACAATGGATGACAGTGTTTGTAAGAGTACTTTGCCCGATATGTTATGCTTGTTGACATCCCCGCATCCATGCAAACAATATGTAACAGAAGGGATAGATGTGGCGTTGTTCAACATTTAGCAAATGAATTCCGCTTAAACCGGTGCTTGGGGCCGTCTTGAGCTAACTATGAAGAAAGAGCGTTTGTTCTTTGTTAAAGGCCTCATGGTGATTTCAAGATGAAGAACAACAATGAAAGTGTTGTTCCATTTTCTTAATCTTACCACGTAGTTATAGGGATTTTGTCCCATGTACATTTACTCCATATCCCTTTATTTGTTTATTTACCGTGGAGTTTATCTCTCGTGCAGTGTGGAGTCCGTAAAAGATTTCCCGTGCTTGAGGTGTATGTTCTCTATATCGTCAGTTATGGTGTACTTGTTCATGTAAAAATTTCTCATTTAAATGCACTATCAAAATTCAACATTTGGCTCTCTTGTTTTGTAATAAAAAATAAACTATTTTTTCTGGCCATCTGTATATATATTGCCTACATCTCCAGATTTTACTTGCCAAGTTTTCTTACAAACAACACGATGAGTGCCCTGTGATCGTTTATATGTTTTACTGTCTATTGCATTGATCCCTTTGTCGGGCAATGGATGACAGTGTTTGTAAAAGTGCTTTGCCCGATATGTTATGCTTGTTGACAACCCCGCATCCATACAAAAATTATGTAACAGAGGGACTGGATGTGGCGTTGTTCAACATTTAGCAAATGAATTCCGCTTAAACCGGTGATAAGGGCCGTATTGAGCTTACTATGAGGTAAGAGCGTTTGCTCTTTGTTGAAGGCCTCAAGGTGACTTCAACATGAAGGACAACAATGAAAGCGTTGTTCCATTTGCTTAATCTTACCACGTATTTATCGGGCTTTTTTCCCATGCACATTTACTCCCTATCCCTTTATTTGTTTATTTACCGTGGAGTTTGTCTCTCGTACAGTGTGGAGTCCGTAAAAAGATTCCCCGTGTTTGAGGTGTATGCTCTGTATATTGTCAGTTACAGTATACTTATTCATGTGAGAATTTCTCATATGAACACACTATCAAAATTCAACATTTGGCTTTCTTGTTTTGTAAAAAAATTAAACTATTTTTCTGGCCATCTGTATATATATTATAAAACAAAATATGTGTTGCGAAACAGCTCTAAAGGCCAATAACAAAATAACGAGATACATGAGTATGTGAGCTGTTAAAAGGGATGAATTTATAATCTAAAATATGACCTAAAGCGCAAAAAAAACATGGCAAAATAAAAGAATAGAAACAATAAAAAGGTCGACCGATATAGTTCGACAAATCTGTCGTCTACGAGTGGGTCGTAATGAATGAAGTAGTAGTTAAAAAATAATATGTTGTTACAGGTAAAACATCTTTACCTGTAACAACATATTATATTTTTCACGAAAATCGCCCAAAATATTCAAATTTACCCATATTTTCTTCGTTAAAATTGCATATTGCGATCTATCAAATGCATTTTTTAAAAGAAAGTAAAAATATCAGTATGTTTTGTTTATANGGTCGACCTTTTTATTGTTTCTATTCTTTTATTTTGCCATGTTTTTTGTGCTTTAGGTCATATTTTAGATTATAAATTCATCCCTTTTAACAGCTCACATACTCATGTATCTCGTTATTTTGTATATATATTGCCCAAATCTCCCAATTTTACTTGCCAAGTTTTCTTACAAACAACTAGAGGAGTGCCCTGTGATCGTTAATATGTTGGTCCCATTGTCGGGCAATGGATGACAGTGTTTGTAAGAGTACTTGTCCCATATTGTTATGATTGTTGACAACCCTGCAACTATTACGTATTTCTCATTTGTATAGATTAGGTGATAAAACAGTTATTAAATGTGTAGTCAGGCAAGAGATCAGAATTATTTTCCCTTGGTAATGGAAACCACTCAGTGTTCTATTGCCCTCAGCCATTAAATAATACAGTTATTGGAGCTTTAATATTATAAAAATGACATACATTACTACATAACTGATATGGTAAATGTGATCTATACGGAATAACTACACTGAATTTAAATATTGGAGAAAAATTTCAAAAAGAAATAGTTTTAGGATATAACAGGATAAGATAAAAAAAAATGAGAAAAAGTGGTGCACGATTTAGAAACAATTACTTTAAATAACAAATTTTGCTCGTTTGACAAGAACGCTGATCCGAAAAGTAACAAGTTTGCTGTTAACTTAACCCGCCATTGAAGACTTAGTATACATTTTTCTCGTCGATTTATGAAGGTAATGCAAGTCAGAACCGAACCGTCAATCCAAAACAAATAGTTCAAGGACAATGGCAACATCGGAAACATCAACGAAACAGAGACAACACAACATGAGTACGACAAAGAAAATAAAAATGAAACACACACACACAGAGATGAGCAACACGGACACAATAAAAACCATGGTCGAGATCAGATCTTCTGCTTTATATAAGACACCGCCGTGTCAAATCCGGTAGAAGGATCAATTCTGGGAGAGGAAACAACAATTAAGCGATATGTTGTCATCTGGGAAACAGATATCCCAAACCAGTCCACAAGATGCTGATGTCGACCGTAAAACGTCTGGAGGGAGGACTTAAAGTTTTGGGTAACATACCCTTGTATAGTTAGGCTATTTGTGAGCAACCGGGCTCTACAAAGGAATTCACCAGTTTTTAATCTTTATTTTGGAGATGCCCTTCGATGAATTCAGCCTCATAAGAGTAGAAAAACAGATCGGCTAGGAGAGGGCTGAAATCACTTTCCGTGCACCCCCTTCCCCCACTTATAATCCAGACCGATTTTTTCAGTCCTTTTTTTATCCCCTCTTCAAAATAAAACATGTTAACAAGAATATAGCCTGCACGCATAGACAGTATAGGGCCACTTTTATAGTACACCACACAAAATTCTTGTATTTTAGCTTTAATCTTAATTTTATCTTTTAAGCTCCGTAATTTTTATGTAGATAATTAAGATGTACTGAAATTTGGTATCAAAATGATCACAAGTATGGGCACATAACTATTTTAATGATCTGGGATGCAAAAAATATACCCCTCCCCCTGCAAAAAAAAATGCGAAAATGTCGAGTTTTAAGCTTTCAATTCCTTTCAGATAAATAGATTTCATCATTTGATCTGGTTTTTATGCCTAATTTATCAGCTGTGATACAATGTTGAAAAAAAGACCATTAAAGTCCTTAAAACTTTGATTTTCGGTATAAAATTTTTGGAAAAAATGGAAATTTTCGCAATTTTAAATATTTTCACAATTCCGTATTTCTTACTTCTGGATCGCATAAATTTAAATATATATCTAATAATCGCTGATGCAATAATGATTTATGATATGTAAGCAACAAATTACGTGAAAAAAATTTTAGAGTCAAACTTATTGTGGGATCAGAAATGCCAAAATTAGCACCCCTCCCCCTTAAAATTAAGAGAAAATTTAA
The DNA here is from genome assembly GCA_002080025.1 of Modiolus philippinarum. Lineage (NCBI taxonomy): Eukaryota > Metazoa > Mollusca > Bivalvia > Mytilida > Modiolidae > Modiolus > Modiolus philippinarum. The sequence continues at coordinate 27,655 of MJUU01000036.1, read as the reverse complement.
AATATTCAGCCTCTAAATGAAAAAAGATAATGTCTAATGCAAATTATTGTGTGTACTTCACTAAAGCTGACATGCAGAAGCCCATTAAGTAGATTCAAATCTTTTAAGGGGCCTGTTTTGGCCCTTCTGCTGGAAATTTTATGAAAAATGGGAATTTTCCGTTTATCAGAATTATTGCTAATTTGACTTAGAGATGTAAGAATTTGGTATCTAACGTAAAAATGTTGATAAAATATTGTTTCACTATATCTAAGCTATTAGAAAGTATGCTTTTGAGCACTTTAGACTGACTAAACTCTCATAAATTGCAAGATATTACCCCTCCCCCCCCAAAAAAAAAAAAAAAAAAAATTCAACACATTTTATTTCATTTTATTCAGCTTGAAAAGCCTGAACAATGTATATAGGTCAAATAATCTAACATTTCAAACACAAAAATGCACAGAGACTCCAATATATCACAAACTAGATCATGTGCGTGGTTTATGGGCAGTTATACAACAATTAAACTCTGAATTTTTGTAAAATTCCGAAATGCTGGAAATTCCCATTTTTCACGAAAATCGCCCAAAATATTCAAATTTACCCATATTTTCTTCGTTAAAATTGCATATTGCGATCTATCAAATGCATTTTTTAAAAGAAAGTAAAAATATCAGTATGTTTTGTTTATATATATATATATATATATATGTACAGACAGACATATTTTTGCCATTTTTAGCATCAATTTCTTGGGGTAGGGGTAAAATTTTCGTCATTTAGAGTTACATTGAACACCCCTAGTTTCTACACATTGTTTTAAGATAACTTATATATCCCCAAGAACAATGAATTGGCATATTTGCAGATAAATCCTCCAGATTTGCCACATATAACTATTTAAAAGTGAATTTTGAATAAATCTGAAATGCTGAAAATTTCGATTTTTCATCAATTACCAAATATTGAGTTTAATCTGACAAGTGGGACTTAAGGAGGCTCACTCCTGATGTTGTTTATATCAAGGATTTCTTGAAATCTAGCATTGTTCACTAAATGAAATAATAAAAAGAAATATATAGGTCCGTGTGCTTTATACCGAGATACAAGTCTTTAAAAAATTTGGCGGGAAATGGATTTCTCTGGATTTTCCCTTAATTTAACATTAGGATGATTTTTTTGTCTGAAAGCTAAGAAGTTATATCAAGAATTTTATGAAAACTTGTCAGGTGTCTTAATTTGACCCATAGAACATATTCATGAAATAAAAAATGGGGGTCCTTGTGCCAAATTCGTTAAGCCATTGAACCGGACAAAACCAGAGGAGTTCCGAAATCTGACACAAATTCAAAAATGTGAAGAGTGAGCCTCCTTTAAATGACAAATCATGATAAGATTAAGGCAACATTTTTATATCCAACGCAGTCTTTGCGTGTTTTGGTTATTTTTATGCGAATATAGACAAAAAATGACTACTTTAGGGTGAATTTTTTGTGTAGGGGTAAGATTTTAGGTATTTAGAGTCACATTAAACATTCTTTGCTTTCCTAAACAATGTTTTAAGACAACTAATGTATCGTACAGAACAATTAAATGGCATACATGTCGACATATCCTCCAGATTTGACATATATTACGAAAAAACAGTGAAAGTTGGACAAATTTGAAATGCAGAAAATCCCCATTTTTCATCAATTCGGGGCAAAATAATGAGTATAAGTCAACAAATAGCTGTTAAAATACCAAATCATGATGTTATTCATGCACATTGTCATATAAAACACACATCATTGTTGTTCTGGTTATTTTTATGCGAACAAAGACATAAAATTGACAATTTAGGGAAAATTTGTTTGGGTAGGGATCAGATTTTCGGTATTCAGAGTCACATTAAATACTCCTTGATTTTCTACATACTGTTTCCAGACAACTTATGTATCCCCTATAACAATCAATTGGCATATCTGCAGATATATCCTCCAGACTTGCCATATATAACGGGTTAACGCTGAACTTTGACCAAATCTGAAATGTTGAAAATTCCCATCAAATCGTGATGTTATTCATGCAATATTGTCATACTAAACATATGTTGTGCGTGTTTGAGTTGATTTTATGAGAACATAGACAAAAAATTGGCAATTTAAGGGAAAATTTGTTGGGGTAGGGGTAATATTTCCGGCATTCAGAGTCACATTAAACACTCTTTGTTTTTCTAAACAATGTTTTAAGACAACTAATGTATCTCTTAGATCAATTAGATGGCATATCTGCAGATATATCCTCCAGACTTGCCATATATAACGCGTTAACAGTGAACTTTGATCAAATCTGAAATGTTGAAAATTCCCATTTTTCATTAATTTTGGGATACATATTGAGTTTAAGTAGACAAATGGCTGTTAAGATAGCAAATCATAAAGTAATTTATGCAACTTTGTCATATACAACACACATTTTGCGCTTTCTGGATATTTTTATGCGAACATAGAGAAAAATAATGACAATTTTAAGGAAAATTTGTTGGGGTTCGGGTTAGATTTTCGGTATTTAGAGTCACATTAAACACTCCTTGTTTTAAGAAAACTTATATATCCCCAAGAACAATAAATTGGCATAACTGCAGATATATCCTCCAGATTTTGCATGTATAACGATTTAAAAGTGAACTTTGGACAGATCTATAATGTAGAAAATGCCCATATTGCATCAATTTCGGGCAAGATATCGAGTTTAGGTCAACAAATGGCTGTTAAAATACGAAATCACAATGTAATTCATGCAACCTTGTCATATACAACACACAATTCGGGTGTTCTGGTAATTTTTATGCGAACACAGACAAAAAATTGACAATTTTAAAGTAAATTTGTTGGGGTATGGGTAAGTTTTATGGATGTAGGAAGTTTATAATACTTCAAAAATGCCATTATTTGAATTCATCGAAGGGCTTCTTCAAAATAAAGATAAAAGACTGGCACAATCCTTTAATTTTAGCTTCCGTTATATAGATGATATTTTGTCGCTAAACAACCCTCGCTTTGGTGATTTTCTTCATTTGATCTATCCAAAAGAGCTCGAAATTAAGGATACCACAGACACTTCTACATCAGCCTCGTTCCTTGACCTTCACCTTGAAATTGACAACAGAGGGAGACTTCAAACTAAGCTGTACGACAAACGCGATGACTTCACATTTCCAGTAGTAAACTTCCCTTTTCTTTGTAGCAACATCCCAACAAGCCGGCATATGGAGTTTACATCTCCCAGCTCATTCGCTATTCAAGAGCCTGTGTTCGATACAGTGACTTCCTTGATAAAATAGGCTACTTCAACAAGGGTACGTTACCCAAAACTTGAAGTCATCCCTCCAGAAGTTTTACGGTAGACATCATCATCTTGTGGACCGCTATGGGATATCAGTTTCCCACATGACAACAGATCTTTCCCTTTAAAGCTTAATTGTTGTTTCCTCTACCGAATTTGACTTTACTACCGGATTTGACATGTTCAACACGGCGAGTGTCTTATAAGAAGCAGGAGATGCTGACTCTACCGGTGCACCTGATCTCACCCATGGTTTTTTATTGGGTCCGTGCTGTTCATCTTTGTGTGTGAGTGTCTTCATTTTTCTTTTCTGTGCCGTACCCATGTTGTGTCTCTGTTTTTTCGCCTTTTTTGTTTCTGGTGTTGCCATTGTCCTTGGATTGTTCGCTTTTAGATTGACGGTTCCGTTCTCACTTACTTTTGTACCAGTTGTAAAGAAGACATTACGTTCTTCTATTTCGTACCAACTTTTCATGAATTTGAACACTCATAGATAAGATGAGACAAAAATGAAACAAGAGTTTGTCCAAAACGAAAATATTCAAAGATGTGTTTTATTTGTCTATTTAAAAGTGATAGTTTGGTCATTCAAAACATATTAACATTATGTTTTCATGCTTAATTTTTAAGAAAGGGCATTGAAAGGCTAAAAACAATTCCAAGAATTATAAAATGAAAAACATACTGGTTTCTAAGGACCATTGAACTTACACAATTTCGAGAAATTACGTCAACATTTCGAAGGGGTAGGGGTAAGGTTTTTCAATTTTTATAACGTATTGGGTATAAAAATGGTACTCATGTGGAACATTTGTAAAGCTAGTACCAAGGGCTATCATTCTATACCATTTATTTAATAACTGAGAGGTACCAATCAACTCTTTGAAGCAACTTAAAGAAAAACTTTCATCAAAAACGAAATTTTCCAAAATTTCGTTTGTTTGGTTCGGTCTAAAAAGGGGCCTGTTCCAATATTGCGTGCATGTTATGCTCATGTTAACATGTTTAATTTTGAAGAGGGGATATAGAAGGACTGAAAATATGGGTGGGAATCATAAGTGGGGTGCACGGGGGTTATTCTAGCCTATGGACTAATAGTCTGTTGAAAAGCAAGTCCTCCAAAATAGAAATTATTTTTGTCGATCAGAAACTTTAGCATTTTAATCACTTCTTCCTCTGTATATTTTTTTCTCCGATTCGGAGTCATTTTTCACAAAGTAGGCTTGTTCTCTACCTACAACAATGTATTTATATCTTCGTTCACCGTTCTTACGTGAGAAACATCCATTGATTAAACCTTTCAGCCGAGATTTCAGTTGTTCATGAGATATGGTAGTGTAAAGAGTGGAGAAGTCAAAAGTTTTAATGCTGTATAGTGTGACAATGATCTAGAGTTTAAGATGTAAAGTAGATTTTTGGAGTTTTCAAAAATCCACATTTCGCTTACACTGCTTCTTGAAAGCAAGTATCACAATACTTTTAAGGCTCTCTTTAACAGCTGTCAAGATGGAGGTTAGCAACCTATAGGTTTTGCAGAACATTTGGCAGATCCAGCGATGTATCCTTCTTTGTATGGGTATTTATGTAATTTTGGTACCCAATACAAAGAAGGGTGTTTGTCTTCTTCCTTGGTGGAAATCCCGAAGGAAAGCAAAACAGATTAATGGTTCTGTAATATGTGCTCCTTTGAAAGAGTAGTAGCTGCGCAAGTTGGATTGCCTTTGGAATTATCAATGCCTATTTCTTTCTTTAAACGATTTATGTAATTATTTTTGCAAATAAAAATGATAGTTTTCGGGCCTTATCGGCAGGAATCGCGACATATTTGTCATGAATTGAGGACAAGTAAGTGGCCACATTAGCATTTTTGAAAATAGATGATGCTTTAGTTCTCATTGACCCTCGATTGATTCGTTAGCTGTCCTTTGCCGAATTTTGGCTTTTTTATTTAAATCATTTCGGTTATTTGTTCTCTATCAACTTTTACGAGTTTTTCGGTTAATGAACTTTATATTGTTTTGGTTTGATATGCACCGATGAGACATAGGTTGTCCAAATGCGCATATGCAGAAAATAAAGTAACAGTAACTTCGGTATTTTGTTATTTAAGCATAACCTTAATCCACTAAGAAGAGGAATCAAGGTCTTCATCTTATATACGCTTAATCCATTTCTGACGTAGTCCTCTACAGTATCCATGAGAAGTTTGAAATTTTGTTCCCAGTTGATGGAAAGTGGTTCACGGAAGTTAAGGCAAGTTTACAATGATATTCAAATCTCCCGTTATGACGTGACCACATGGACTACATGTATATCTGTATCGTAAATCAGAACATGAATAATCGGGTGGTTTAAACTTGAGGTCGTCTGAATTATTGCACTTTAAAAGAAAGTGTTCAGAGGTTCCAATCCTAACACATGAGCAGGTAGGTGATTGGACAAGATTTCTATGAAACAATTCTTGGTTTAAGTTAGTGCAGTTCAATCTCAGTCGTGAATGATATATTTGTCCAATTCTATTATCGATATAGAAGTAAGACAGTTTTAATTTTTTGTGGTTTCAAAAATGACCTTTAGAATTATTTTTTAAAAGGACGAGCTTAATCTAGAATCATTAAAAAACGCATTCTATAATCTGATAGAGGGAGGAAAGAATTAGTTGACCTAGTATTCTGAACTCCTATATCGAAGCGTTTCGTGTCTTATGTGTGTGAATAATTTGTTGACGGACTGGCAATAGGTTGGATAAGTAGTTCGGCGTCAATAACATTATTCCTTGACGCATGTAAAAATGTGTTAAACATATCCAAAAATAAAAGTTATCCTATAAATGCTGTTAAAAATGCCTATAAATGCTTTAAACAAAAATCTTTAAAAAGTAACATTATGACCATAATAGTGATAAATTATTCTATTTATTTATTTATTTATTTTTTCATGACTTTAAAAAAAATTATCAGAATCAAAATGATGATATCAAAAATGTAATAATCATTGGTCAATTTCAAAAACCTAGATTATAAAAGAAGATAACTACAAACAGCCAACTCTTCCATTGTATCTTCATTGTACATGTATCTAAATAGGGTCTGTAAGTCTCGTCATGTGACTCAAGAGAATCCACGATAAACAGGCAATTCGAAAACGTTTCCCGCCAAATCATGACGTCTAAGGATTATGACGTTCAAATTTTTGTTTGAAACGTCATATATCATTGTTTAAAATGTAACTTCCGGGTACATTTTTTGATCCTGGAAGTTCCAAAATCGTACGAGACTTACAGGCCCTATACTGAAACCGAAGTGCCGAGCCATTTTTTTCTGAAAAGGCCTTTAGCGAGATGTTATCCTTAAAATTGCGATATAAATTCTGTTTTTACGAAAGTAGTTTCTGTTTATGATAAAAGCTATGAATAACATTACTTTGTGATTATGTTTTGCTCATCTCACAGTAACTTCGGTATTTAGTCATTAATTATCTACATTACAAGTGCCATCTGGTTCTGAAGCGTCTTCATCTTCCGGATTTTCACCATCAATACATGGACGTTTAGAGTTATCCAGAGATGCATTTGCTAAATGCCCTAGAATAAATCCGTTTTTTCTCACTGAACCACCAACTCGGATGTTTCCTTGCAAAGCAAAAACGCATTCTATTACAACAAGTTCCTCACGAACTCTACTTGGTCTGAGGGATAACTGAACCAGAGATACACTTGTGTTCAAATTTTGTATGTCTATTGGATTTGGTAAACCCGTATTCCCGAGTTTTTCTTTGTTTTCTTCAGGCAAAACTCTGAACATTTCTTTTGCTATAGAATCTAACTCTGTCCGTGTTTTTTCAATATCGGTTGTAGCAATGAATGTATGAAATTTGCGTTTTCCAATTTGGTTGTCCGGAAACAACTTCCTGTTTGATTTGATCATTTCAAACTGGTATTCTGCATCTTTTGTTCGTATCATTTTTATTCTTGGATACTGCCACACATGTTTGTTCATAAATGATTCTTGAACACCCCTTTTTATTCTCAATCTTGAATGTGTAGAAATTGTGTTATGTCTGTAGTTTTTATCTAAAAATTTCAATAATACATGATAAGGTAAAATAAAACAGGAAACATCTACAATTGCTGAAAAATACAGTTACATGAGACAATGGACCACGGATAAAAAGAAAACAAACCAAATTAAAGACAAAAGACGAACGTAAACAACCCTAGGATCTCTGGACAGCCGGACTTGATACCGACACTAACAAAAGCCAGTGGTAAAAGTAAACCAGTTCAAGGGCCTTTCTCTGTCTGGTTAAGTTATAGTTAAATATAGTATGAATATAGGACCTAATCATAATAAGCTGCGAGCTATTCAGATGGGGTGATTCCATTTATAATTTCATGTATAATTGTAAATAATTTATTTCATGTAAAATGAGATACCGGTGCTCTTTCCCAGTTAAGATTATTTTTGGATTATATGTTGGTTGTTGACATTTGAACAAAACATTCGGCAGTTCATCAGGGGAAGGGACTGGAAGTCTCATTCAAATTTAAAACTTCCTATTATGTAAATCAGGGAACTCTCATATATGTTTTGTAAGCTGGTCAATCCATAATAAGTATATTACATGTGATTTCAAAGGAAAATGTATGTATATGTATATGTTATGTGTGTTAATGTGGTTCGGGGGACTAAAAACAAAGCGATAAATTTTTGTCATTTTTCTGTGATTGAAAGTTTATTAAATGCACTTCAAAATTTTAGAAAAAAACCAATAGGTCACCAAACTCGTTTTCCGGTAGAAGCTTCCGAAAATAGGAAAATTTGGATCTTTTTAATAAAACCAATTTAGGGAGAAGACACTATTTCAGAATTTGTATAGGAATTAAACGATAGATTTTGGTGAAAATGTAGTATGGAATGTGATCCTATTTTTGAAAAATTCATGAAATTGTAATTTTTCCCTTACTATTTCTATATAATTATCTCCCTATCTAGGATTTTTTTCAAAAAGTGACATATTTTGCATACTCGCAGCATAAATGTTTGCTTATTTTATTTTATTTATTATCAATGAACTATTAAAAATCATTTTTACAACATTTTAGAGGCAAATACAAATAATCACCACATGCGCAAGATGGATGCGCAGTTTTAGATACCCGAACATCTTAAATGGAATAAACGATTACTAATTACGAAAATTAGTGAAAATGTCTTTATTTTGTAAGGCTTCATATCATAATTGACCTGCAACTTTTTAAATATATGGTGTGCATTCACACTTTTAACATCATTATATAGTATACTAACTGTTCTAACTGACCAGAGAAAAGACATATTTTTACGCGAAACTTTGTAAAATAACCCCGTTAAAAGCACGGTACCATATAAATTGTTTCATTGTAATCAGTATATCATATCATAAACTATGTACAAAAATGCATAAAGTTTTCAAGAATTAAAGGTTAAATATCCTTTCTGTTCAGCTAAGAATTCCCTTTTTGCCCCGTGCCTTCTATGCCAATTTAGGTTAAATTTGGTAAAAAAGGGCCAATTTGCTCTCTCGGTTCTTAAAAAAAGCTTGGTGACCAGTGCCTTTTATTACATAATCAATGTTAATACGATAAGTTCTTCAATTTTTCCAACTAATAAGAAGTAATACGAAAATTAGTGTCTATCTACGTTAACAGAAGTTCTAAAAAATTACCTTGGTCCGGATAAGCTTTAGAGAAGTATCACGTCCAACATTGAATTTTATTTGTTTTGTCGAAGGGTCAAAAAATGAATTTAACCAATCAGTCAACAAACAGATCAAATAGATCTTTCAAAACCAAATGTTAGCTGTCTGACGGGTGTCGTGCGTGGAACAATTCATGCTTAGCCTTCCTGAACATACGATAATAACTCTAGTTTTTTTTGGTAGAGGTTCATGCTGCTAGTACTTAAGTATTGTAGAGTTGTCGTTCAATTTTTTCTTCATTTGTTTTATCTTTGTAAGGTTTGTCTCAGTTTGTCAAAAACATGAATTGTCATTTTTTTATATTTTTTATTGTAAACTATTATTTTCCCTTTTGCTTTGTATTATCCGTATTGAAATATATTAATCTTATTTTATTAATAAGTTACGAGCTGTAGTATGTTTTAATAAGAAAATAAGTTTACATACCGTTTGGAACGTATCCGGTTCTATTGCCGTTAGGTAATTTATCTGGTCGGGTACCAACATATTCTCTGACAAAGGTAAACAATGTTAGTTTCAAAGCAACTGCATTATCATTCATTTCACAATTTATAACAGCCAAAATCTATAAAAACATGATCTGATAACCAGTTTGCATATTTTCTCATGTTGTGTCTTTGTTTCTTAGTTTTTTCCGGTGTAGCAGTTGTCCTTTGATTGTTCGTTTTTTTACTGACTGTTCGGTTCTAACTTTCTTTCTTATGTTGTTTGCATAAAAGATGGGCATCATCAAGTCTTTCATTGAAAATAATGTGTTTATGACATTCACAATCATTGAGAACGTGTTAAAATAAGAAATGGTAATATCCTTTCTTGATGTCAACTACTTTATCACCAAAGAAAAATTCTTTTTGGACATAATGAAATTTTTAACCCACAGTATAAACTGAATATACACGTGACATGTAATGTGAAATGTTTAATATTAAGTTATGAGAGGGTTGCCCTCTTATCCTAAATATTGTTGTAGAGCTTAGCACTGTTGTGTCTATATTATAAAGTTTCGTCGACATCGCGAAGTCTGAGTGATCGCATTTGTATTTGTAATTGCAGCTAGGTCGTTTATTGACTGGGAACTGATTGAACGTGTACATATTCAACCTAATGAATAAATGTGTATGAAAGTGTTCTACTTCAGTGGAAGTTGCACATTCAAGAATATCGTTGCGTTGACATTTCAATTTTTTTTATTTTTGGGGTTTTCTGACATGCCACCCCTAAAATTATATGGCATTTACTCCAGCCGATTTAACTCGTTTTTTGGGGTGCGACATTTACCAAAGATATGTAGATAGGGTTGGAATAACTCAAAATTTTACCATTGGAGCTTATGGAAATTTATTTGTGTTCCTTGTCCATTTGTTTCAAACGTTTAACAATATAATGAACTTTGTATAATTTTTAAAAAAATATCACCATTTTCAAATCCGTTATTAGATATTTTATTTTGGTCTGACTTTTGCCCCCTTGATAGTAAATGTTGCTTAATAAGTCTCATTGTCCAACGCTTGAGAGCGTGTTGTCACTTTTCCCCAGTTTTCCTTTGTTTGAACGAAAGAAAATAATTTGATTACTTTTTTCTGACCTTATTCATCGATAAATACATGGCATTTTCCGTATCGACCCGGTTTTTATCTCAGGACTCCAAGATCAGTCCTGGTATCACCCAGAGACTCACATATTAGCCCGAGACATTACTCGAGGTGCTAATATGGATTGAAGGATGATAACTAGTAGAAAATTGAAAGGTTATGTTTGATTCTGTTTATCATTTACATTATATTACATTATACATTTTATTATTATACCTCCGATATAGGTAATATAATGACAAATGTAATAATTTAAATGTATTACCTTGCTTTGACTACTGATTTATGAAGAAAATGGAAGATTGATGAAATATCATACTTTTGGTCCTTGGGGGCATCTTCCCATTTTCTTAATGTCCCCTGACGCTTGAATCTGAAATTGAGTTCAAATTTATGAAATAAGAGAATTCTTAGCTGTTTTAAGAATGTGGATATTCCGCCACCATTTGTGGTGCAGCATTTATGCATTATTTGGTGTTTCCTGTTTTTGAATAAAAAAAAATGTAGATAAGATAAAACATTTGAATCTGATTTAATTGTAAGCACAAATAATTTGAACATTTTATATTCTTTTCATACCTTTCTTGATATTGTTCAGACATGTGGAGACGACACATTCCCAGAGAGACGCAATTAACTTTCCAATAGATTGTTGAAGTGAATGTTCCGTAAGGAGTATTTAAAAAGATCTTATTGCCCTGTTTTCCTATTTAAGACACGATTTTTCTAATGCCGGTGCCAATTCCGGCTATCCCGAGTTCTATCGTAATTTATGTTTGGCTCTTGTCTTCATTAGTGTTTTTCTAGTGTACTTCGCTTATGAAGTAAGGCATGTGATTGTATTTTTCATCGTAGGTGTTTACTGTTATCCTCTGCTTTTAATCAATATTTAACATAATTTAACTCTTGCTAATAATATTTATAACACAAAAAAAAGAACCAAATGTAGATACAGAATTTCTTGACCAAATGTGAACAATGACTACTGATTTATGAAGAAAATGGAAGATTGATGAACTATCATATTTTTGGCCCTTGGGGGCATCTTCCCATTTTCTTAATGTACCCTGACGCTTGAATCTGAAACTGAGTTCAAATTTTGGAAATAAGAGAATTCTTAGCTGTTTTAAGAATGTGGATATTCCGCCACCATTTGTGGTGCAGCATTTATGAATTTTTTGGTGTTTCCTGTTTTTAAATAAAAAAAAGTTGTAGATAAGATAAAACATTTTAACTGATTTAATTGTAAACCAACTCCGACCTGCCGTTGGGCTTGGGGTTTCCTCACAGTTTATTGAAGATCTAATGGTGGCTTTGAGTTGTTATTACTCCCCTTTGGGTCGTTGTCTCTTTGACACATTCCCCTTTTCCCTTCTTTTTCCTGTTGTTGTCTAAATATGATAAACCGAATGCAGAGGGTTGATTAAATACAAACCTGTTTCCCCTTTAAGTAAATGATTACATGCATAGAAATAAAATTAATATAAAAAAAAACAAGATTCACTGATAAGACATTCAACGCCAAGGTTAAATGATAAGTTAAATGAGTGATGGCGTTACTCGCAAACAGCTTATTACTAAGCATTTCTAATCTTCGTTTTTACGGAAATGATGTCAAAAATGCCAGAAACTGATTAAAAATATAAAAAACTGGGACGTAACTCACGTTCTATATTGACAATATACTCTGCTTGCACCCTTAAATTAGCTTTGAGATCTAGTGACCTGAAAATTTTAGATACATACTGGCCTTTCACTGATATTGCCGATGTCTACTGAAATATATGATGATTCTTGACCACCCTCCGGGAAATTTTGCGTTTGATTTTTCTTCCTTTTTCTATCTTTTTTTACCAGCAGACTAGGTTCCTTGAGCTAGCCGGCAGATTAGCGACAAGCACTCCTTGACCTATCTTTCAAATTTTCGTATTGTCATTTTCTCTCCTTTCAAGATTGTAGTCATGGAGTTAGCAATCTTCCTGTATTGGGTATTATTCGCATGTTTATTATACTATAGGAAAACGGGACAGATAAAAAGGAGGTTTGGGTACCCATAAACCGGTTTAACCCCACTGTTGGCTTTTGCTTGTGCCGGTACCAAGTCCGGCTGTACTGAGTTCTTATCGTTGTTTACGTTTGTATTTTGTCTTATTTGTATTTTTCCCTGGCAGATTTTGGCATATGATTATAATTTTCAACCATTTCAGATTTTTCCTGTTGTCCCTTTTATTTCATTACACATTCTCGTGTAGCTTTATATTTAACAGTAGATAGCAAAAATATGGTTAGACTAAACGTGCATATATGTAGGCATTGAACAATTAAGTTGAGTTCAGAGTTCATAATACATGTAGAGCTCCTGACCGACGTATAAACTTTAACAATACATTCTATATGGAGAGTTCAGATGTTACAAGTATTGTTTCGAAATAAATATGAAAGTAAACAAGTAACAAAATCACTTAATAAAATCTAGATGATGGTTACAAGACGTATTCATCCACTTGGAAGGAACAATACATCAGTTGGTGTTATATTTTCCAAATACAAAAGTGAGCATTAATGCAAATGGGGTAAAATGAAGGTCAATTCTGATTTTTGGTAATTCAAAAGGAACATTTTAAATTTAAAGCTAGATAAAAAGTGTTACTTTTACCAACCGCAAGCTCACACAGGCGTTCATATTTTGATAGTGCTCACTTTATGCATATAATTTGTCTACAAAAGATATAAGCTCTTATTATGTAATAGTTAAAGTGATGGTTAAATTATGTTTCAGAGTAATTAATTGGTTTAAAATTCCTCGTATCCATCCAGCCATTAAAATAGTGTCTCCCACTTGATATTTTTAATGCAACATATATTAATTACTATTTTTTTTTATGTTTTACATACAGAAAAGTTTTCCATGATGTTGGTTTTGAGTTTGTTATTTGTTTACTTTTATTACCGAAACCCGAATTAGTTTGTATTATCAATATTACCAGAGTCATCGATCTTTGTCACTAAAAATATTTTACTATCAACTATTCGTCAGATACCATTCGTAGCCGTGTTGATTTATCATAGTCTTTTGACTAACCTGCTATTACATGAAGGTAGTATATGTTCAATCCTGGCTGAGATTAGAATACTTTTCCTACATGAAACTTAATCTAATATTTAGATGAAAAATAACAGGAGGTCAAATTTAAACGTACATCCTATAACTGAAAAGACATAAAAAGTTAAGATGTAATTAATTCAAGGCAAGATATTCGGACATTAATAATTTGAAGTGAGTAATTAGTTTAAGTTCTTCAAAATCTAGAGAATCAAGGGGAAGACAAAAACAAAAGCGATGGAATGATCAAAGGTATTAATGAAAATGAAAGTGTCTTGAAAAACAAAAGAAATACCCATAACAGGTCTTGAAATTAAAACAAAAGTAAAATCTGGTTAGATTCTAGTTTTACCTCAAAAATGGCGTCCAAGGAACCGATAAATATTGAGGCACAGCAGGATGTTTTGTGTTGACAATAACAATATCTACTGAGTCAGATAGCAAAATCGTGCCCAATAGTATCATATTCTCCTTTGCAAACTGACAAAACCGACAGCCTTAAGAAAACAGTAAAACGTTTTTATATATCGATCGTAGTAACAATTGTTCTAAAATAACTCATTACTATTGCTCATTTAAATATAGATTATTTACAATTATAATCAACGTTCATTTTGGTAAAAGTTTTTTAAATGTGCTAGTTTTCTATACATAGAAAGTTAAATGAGGACAATTTATGAATATACACAAAATTTTATGCCCTTGTAAAAACTTTATCTGCCAAAAAATGTCAATTCACCTGAGATTTCTTTGGTCTTATTACATTTTGTATAAATTTCTGACGTGTCGTACTATGTTGCTAGTCTTGTAAATTTTTTTTGCATTACTCTAATACACAATACTTGCCCATGAACAGTTTAAAGTTTCAAATCCCCATTGTTGTGCATTGTCATAATGATTTTGTTTTAGCGTTGATGACATGCCTTGACAATTAATTGCATGATAAGAGAGGACCAAACCGTCAGTTAAAAAAAGAATAGTCCAAAGATAAACAAATTCGGAAACACAAAGATAGAAATAAAATATAGCACAGAAAAGAAAAATGGAAACGCACAGATGAACAACATGGGCCCAAATAAATCATGGGGAAGTCAGGTACAGAAAGCATCTCGTGTTTTAAAGACACCCACAATGTTGAACAAGCCACGTCAAATGATGAAGTCCAATCAAGTAGAGAATAAATAAACTGAGTTAAAGGGAAATATCTACTGTCATTTTGGAAACAGACATCCATAGCGGTCCACAAAATGGTGATCTGACTGTAAAACGTCAAAATTGATGACTTGAAAATACAAAAATACCACAATTGCATATAAAAACAGAAAAGTTCCTGATGCTGTACACGTGTTTCAATGAGTAGCTTCTCATCAGCACCATTGTAAACAAATAATATGGAAAGCCATAACCAAAGAAGTAGTCGAAAAACAGTACTCATTACCAAAAATATCGAAATAGGGTTATGGGTAACATACCTTTGTTTACGTAACCTACTTATAGGCAAGTGAGCTATCACAAGGAAATCAATGCATCACAATGATTTTCTCACCGTTCATTGAAGATCTTATGGTGGCTTTGAGTTGTTATTACTCCCCTTTGGGTCGTTGTCTTTTTGACACATTCCCCGTTTCCCTTCTTTTTTCTATCTTCCACAGCCCCTTGAGTACCAAATGAATTTGGAGATGCTGGTGAAAAATTTATGGACACTTGTAATTTGCTAATATTGTTTGGGCTTAGGTATGACTGACGATACATGGTTTCTTGAAATTGCATTGTTTAATTTTGGCAACACATATAATTAAATGAATGAAGTCTTTCGTTGATAGTCGTTCACAGTTTGAGATTACCCACGGAAGATCGATGCAAGCGACCTCATTTCCCATTTGTGAATTCCAAAGAAAAAGTGGCGATTTTTGTTATATCGAATGTAAGTATTACAAAGCTTCATGATATACTTGACGTCACTATGCAAAGTGCGCTCAAGCGGTATCGGTTTCCAAACGTTAATCTTCTTGTTTTAAGTATGAATTCTGTTCTCAAATTTGATCAAATTTTAAGATCGAGATATTATGCACTTGTGAATGAATTGTCATTATTTCTTGCTTCACCTGGAAAGAAGACGAAATTTTCTTACACTCCTGAAAACATATCAATAAAAGTGACAACCCAAGTCCAAATCTATCATATTCCGGACTTGAGACGGGTATTTTATAAATAAAATGATATCAAATTGATTTCATGCAATGACGTCTATTAATATGTATATGTTATGGAGATATGGTTATCAGTTTGTGCTTTAATGTTGTTTGTCCTGTAGAAAGAGCATTTCACTTCGTTTTTAAACAATCAACGATCATAATCTTTTGATATATGATATATGATATGATATGCTTTAAATTTGTAGTTGAATAACAAATACACAATAGTCGATATCCGAGTTCTGGTATTTAGATTCATCAGTTTTGTTTGTCGACCCCACGTCATAAGTATGTTTGCCCAACCCCAACCCCCCCCCTCCCAGTGTAACCAATTACATGTCTCAAAACTGTAATTTTGTGAAGTTTTAGGCTTTATGACGTGATGTTTTCTAAACTGTGACGTTTTGAAAGTCTGGTAAATTCCGATACTAGATAACGGACATGGTCTATCAACTATAAACACTATAATTTATTTGCTTCACAAGTTTTAATAATATTAGTTATATATTATACCTAATAATCAAAGAACAATAAACTTGTGTTATCTAGGTGCTTTAAAAGTTAAAAA
Source organism: Modiolus philippinarum (assembly GCA_002080025.1). Classification (NCBI taxonomy): domain Eukaryota; kingdom Metazoa; phylum Mollusca; class Bivalvia; order Mytilida; family Modiolidae; genus Modiolus; species Modiolus philippinarum. The sequence continues at coordinate 11,149 of MJUU01000036.1, read as the reverse complement.
TTGCTTACCTTCATGACAAAACAATCCAAGAACTGCCTTTTTGTTAGTAAGGAGGTATTTGTTGATATCATTTGAACTGTCTAATTTACGTACTTAAAAAGAAAAAAAAACCATGTATATCTAAATACACAATACTGTTAATTTAATAAAAGAAAAATAAAGAAATTATATTCATTCACGTTTTATGCATTTTTGATAATCAATGTTTTCTCCATGTGTATTCTCATCATAACGTACTTCAACAACAGCTTTGGTCCAACTGCACCAAGAAAAATAATGGGCAAAACAAAAGTACCATTGGAACTCAGATCGAGGTTCGCTCATTTTTGGCCACTTTTTCACGTATATTTACAAAGAATGCACGGGAAAGTATGATGTATTTTCGGCTTAATAGAAAATGGAATTTATCAATATTTTTGCAAATAGGTTGTTTAAACTCTAAAGTGTAGGTTGAAATGAAACAATGTATATATCTCACCATGTTATTAGCAGAGATATTTTTCAATGTTTCCGGTTTTTACTACATATCACAAATCAAAAGCTGTCAAATGACTGTTCGCCCCGAAAATAAAAGTCACCCGACTCTTTGTGTGGTAAACGCGAGATTGATTACTCCGTGAAATAGTGTCTATGTACCTTAAGTATAAATTGAAATATCATGTAATTGTTCCTTCATGATTAAAAATTCAACAGAATATGTAAGCCGTTGACAATATTTTACGAAAGGATATGAAGTAAATGAACATGAGACAATAACACATATGTTAACTCCAACTGCAATAATTTTAATGAGCTGTACGGCCATTTCGGAAATTAATTCCTCATCACCATCACTAGAACCCAAACATAGGAAATCCATAATTTGGAGGGACTTAAACCTTAGGATTAGAATTTACATAAATATGTATATATGTATGCTCTTTTTATTTTGTCAAGTATGGTGTACTTGTTCACGTGATAATTTTTCATTATGAATGCATTATCAAATTCAAGATTTTGACAACTCTGATCAGTAATTTTGTTATTTCTCCAATTTAGCTTCCTTGTTCTGAAAAAAAAATTGTCTGGCCATCTCCCGATTCTACTTGCCACGTTTTCTTACATTCAACTCGGTGAGTGCCCTGTGATCGTTTATATGTTGTATTGATTATTGGCCCCCTTGTCGGGCAACAGATGGCAGTGTGTTTAAGAGTACTTTGCTCGATATGTTATGCTTGTTGATGACCCAGCATACATGACAAAATGGATACATGGATGTAGCGTTGTTCAACATGTAGCTAGTGAATTCTGCTCAAACCGGTGCTAGGGATCGTCTTCAACCTATTAGGAGGTAGGAATGCTTTCTCCTCATTGTAGGCCTCATCGTGACTTCAAGATTAAGAACAACAATGACACTGTAGCTCAATTTGCTTTATTTTTTTTTTTTGTATTTTAAGGATTTTTCCTATATACATTTACTCCATATCCCTTTATTTGTTCATATATATACCTTTAATCTTAGAATTACGTTGCTTAAAGTCATTTTTGGTCTTTACTTCAGAATATGTTTTATTTGGCACGGCCATGTCCAGTTGCATTTTTATAAACCTGTAAGAAAGTATTCAAATGTTCAAATATTATGAGAACAAGGTATTTATGTTATGAGAATAAAGTATTTTCTTTGTTAAAACCTAACGAGTATCTCCCTCATGAACAGCTCTGTCCTTAGATGATTTTTGATCTCCTTTTTTATCCTATTGGTAATTTGTTATCTGTCAAGTTTTGCACATGGTTCTGTTTATTGGTTTCCAAGTGTTTTGATTTGATCTGCACTGAAGAGACATAAGTTGTCGAAATACGCATATACAGAAACTGAATTCACAGTGGCTTCGGTTATTTGACATTGACATGTTTTAATGACTTAGGACAAGGACTGAGAGCATTGTCATTCAACAATCTCAATATTAAGCAAATCAAATGAATAAAACCTCATTTGGTGCTACATAAAATACGTATATCAAGTCATGGTTGGGTTATTATATCCCTGAGTTTTTGTGTTTCGTTTCAAAACCCAGAGATTTTTCATACAAATATGCTTTCTGTGGTTTATATGCATTTTAGTGTTGTTTTAATGAAACTTGCTTTTTGAGATCTTTTGATGTGTTTTTTTTTTCTCTTTTTGTTTGCATATTTATATAATTATATGATGATACACCATTAGCGCGGGGAATCCTTTTACAGATTCTACACTGCACTAACGACAAATTATCGTAACTGAACAAATTAAAAATTTAGAAAAAAACACTTCCTAATAGTTTAATATCCAAATGTCATTCCATAAAATTATATTTTACTCGTTTATGATTAACGAGTTGAAAATTGCACAATCTATCGAAAATTGAACGACAACAAATGTCAAACCGAATATCTTTGCGTTAACCAATTGAGGGCCCATATTTTTTCATTTTAAAAACACATTGTATTGAAGAGATTTTTAGTATGATGATGCCAATTATATGTTCACATTTGACATTAAAATAAATGATTGTCGTTTACTGTTTGGCTCAGTTATTATATTTTTTTTATAAATGGAATTAATAAATGATATTAAAATACATGATACATTACTGTTCGGATATTTTGAAGTTCTTCTGAAGAGGATTCTTTGTCCAGTGTGTTTCTGTAGTATGAACTCTCTGATCCCAGTTAGTACATGTGTTGCCGTTACAAACTCTATTTGTAGTTGTAGCACTTGACTGTGGTGTCTCTTTTCCTTCTGGGCATGCAAATTTGCTATACTGGACGGTATTCATAAGGTCTTTAAACATGTTGGGTTGGTAAACACAAATCTGTAAAATTAAGCAATATTTAGCATGATATGAATAGGAGTATCACAAAATTACTGAATAGAATAATATTGCCAGGAGCCGCAATTCAAAGGACAAAAAGACAATTTACGTGAAAACACCACCGGAAAAATTGGAAACCGCAATGTTTCTGATTTGGTGCAGGCATTTCGAAGCCAGATTTCTTGTGTTACCCATGAACCGGTTTAACCCTACTACTTGTTCTTGCTAGTGCCGGTACCAAGTCCGGCTATTCCGAGTTCCTATTGTTGTCTTTGTTTGCCTTTTGTCATTTTATTGTTTTTCTTGTGCAGAAATCTGGAATGTTGTGGCTTGTCCTTGTAGTTTTCGGCCATTGTTTTCCTGCTGATGAGAGGTTACTCCTTGAAACACGTGAACAGCATGACGACATTTACTGTTTTTCATGCAACTTTTGTATTATTTGTTTTTTCTGCTATCTTTCTTACATTAATTTAACGTTGTTTTTTTTGTATTCTTAACCACACTTTGAACTGCGGTAGTGTCTGGCAGCAACATTTCATTTATTAATAAAACATAAGCAAGATTTTTAATTTTGATAACTCGGAATCAGACAGACAGTTCACATAGCGTTAAGGTGGAAAAATAACCGAGTGATACCTCACTCTTGAAAACAAAGCACATTACATTTTGGTTGTTGCAGTTAGAAAATTATCGTGTCACTTTCATTAACAAAGAGGGCAAAGGGGTGAAAAAAGATACCCATATTTGGTGCTTGTGAAACATAGGGCCAATTTTGTTAAACATCACATTACAAGTAATTCCAACAAAAATATAAAAATAAGGATTTCGTCGCGACTTTTCATTGATAATATATTTGTAGAATTTTGAGGACAAGTATTCCAGCAGACAAAAGGAATGCATATTGGAAATTACTTTTTACTTTTAGTTGTTTTTTTTAATTTCATATGAATAAGGTTCGTCCGAGGGCTAGTTCAGAAAAAAAGACTCTAAACTTGCAAAACCCCGTTGCTTCAGATTCCGTCATATGAACCTCCTCAATTTAAGGATAACTTTCATCTTATACATCCAAATGAACCCCAAATTAAATAGACCACTGATACACCATCATTGGCATAATACCTGGACTTACACCTTTATGTTGATAACTTGGGACGTCTGAAAACAAAATTTTATGACAAATAACTAAATACCGAAGTTACTGTAAACTTAAACAAAGTGATGATTTAAACGTTCCAATAGTGAATTTTCTGTTTTTTACCTAAACATTCCAACCTAATTCTCAAAAACAGGGTGACATCAGGTGCTCCGGGAGGGCATGTCTTGCTCTGTATACAGCACCCAAGGGTCAATCCAGGGTAAAGTCAAGACCGATAATGTCAAATTCGGGGAGAAGTGAATCTAGTTGAAAATGTCAGTTTTCACTTGTGACACTGACATTTCATACCTTTCTTTGATGTCGACCATAGAATTTCTGAAGGGATGAAAGTAACAACGACTGAACATATCCCTGACTCAGCAGCTTTTGTGACAATGCTTTTGCTCTTTCCACAAAGTCACTGTATAACTGCTCGCTCAACAGTAACGAATTTATTATGAAATATACACTCCATATGCTGGGAAGGTAGGTACCTCAAGTTTTTGTAGGGTTCACACTGCTTATTATTTAGTTTGTGCATTCTTTTTCATTTATTTTGTCTTTGTATGAATGTCTCAATTAGTGCATTTTTTATTTTAGAATTTCCCTTTTCCATTTTTGCTTCGGCACTCGTTTGCCGATGTATTCACAAGAAACAACAACAAAAAAATGATATGCACAAAGCAGAGATTCAGTTTGCACAAACACAACAAGAACAATTGTCTAAAACGATTTTACGTGAAATAGGGAAAGTCTGGTAAATGATACAAAAGGAGTAGTAAATTTGAATATAATCCAATGATAAAGCAAACTCTGCCTTTTTTCAAAATTTGGTGTACAAACACGTTTGTGGACTTCTAGTTGCAATATGTAGACAGGTATTTGCAACATCTTACCATAACGCCTACAAGCTGTGTGTTTGTAGCAATGTCCTGCCCGAAACATGTAGTTTCTGCCATTTTATGATCGTCAGTCTGAGTCAACTGAAATATTGAGCTTGTTACTTCATACTGTTGATAGGTTCTTCTCTCTAAACCAACCAAAGAAGTCATACTTCTATACTGTCCAGTATAGCAAAATGTCTGTTGATGGTAAATCAAACCATATGGTCTTGTGAGTATGGTAATTCGGCTGTCTATAGCATATTTGAATAAACAGTGTCGATTCAATTCGTTCGGATTAGCATACATACAATTCTGTGAAAACAAATTATTCTTATATAAAAAGACGACAAGTTGCATTTTACATATGAATTTCAATAAATATTTTTTTCTTCTAAAATAAAGAGTATACATGACGTAAATGTTTGCGTTACTAGTAAGAAATTTGTGCTTTGGCGATGTACATGCTCAAATTACAAGCAGGTCTTCTTCAGAAAATTGTTTAACGAATGTCTTGATTGTGCATTTGTATTTGATAAGTGAAAAAACAAAACTACACATTTCGCTATTGTCTTGGTTAACTTCGCAATTGTTTGTTGAGTATGGTTTTCTTGCTTGCAGTATAATGTGTTATTCTTAAATGCAAGAAATGTGCAGAAGGTCCACAAGGACAAACTCACAGAAGGATCCAATATTTCCCTCCTTCAAACAATTATTATAAATGGGGGGTAATAACAAAATTACCGAGCATAGTTGTGCCGAAGTCTACGAGAAAAAGAAAGATCAGATGGAAACCATCGCAAAAATTGTCGACCGCAATGGTCCTGACTTGGTATAAGGCTTTCAAAAGAAATTGCATATTAAACCGGTTATATGGCGCGCCAAACATCCCCTTTCAATGCGGTAGTGTCTGGTAGCAATTCAAAAGCAACTTCTATTGAAAAGTCGTAGACAGTTAATCTTGAATCGGAGTTCATGCCGAAACTTCAAATTTTTCAACAAGGATCTGATATCAAAGAACTTTTTTAATGATAGCATGAGACGGAATTTTTTTATACCTTGATTAATAAGGTGGTCACGAAGATAACTATTTCTAATGAGAAAGTCTGTATAATTTATCCTAGCTCTCGCGTAACGAATCAAATGTGAAATATACACTCTTTAAACAGGAGAAGCTGGAATATTACTGTTAGGGAAATTGATAATTTTGAAATTAAAATCGTCCCTTTTGTCCCACATTTTAGTGCTGAGATAACCATTTTAGTCAAATTCGAGATGCGAGTCCAAACAAGATGCAATTCTACTGGTTTATCTCTAGTTCTGGTGGATATATTGGTGGGATATTTTATAGTAAAAAAATGCGTTATTGATGGAAAGAACATCATCAATATATCTATAAGCGAGATTAAAGGATCTTGCATCTTTTTTATGATCTTTTACAAGTCCCTGACGAGATTCATTTCTCGTAAGAATATAAAAACAATTCTATAAAATTCAAATTCAAATTCAAATTCTTTATTGGCCTAATCACAGGGCCCTTTCGGGCATAACAAAATCATGTATACTTTCACACGCAGACACATTCGTCCACCCATACATACACACACACTCACCTTTCTCACTAATTATATTAATTAGGTACAGCACAATAGAACATATAATCCATAAATAACAATGGTATTGTAATGGAGGGAGAGTTAGGTATATATATAAGCAGAGGGATAACTCTAATATTACAACTGTTATAAACTATTGATCGTTTCGATTAAGGTTCAACAAACCAGTGAGAGCCAGAAATGTATAACAAAGGATGATACTATATTCCACTCATAATGCTTATATAATATAAAATACAGTAATTCATAAAAAAAAACTGTATAAACAGCATTAATTACCAATTATAAGTAGAGGAGCACAATCACTGCCCATTTGTATGCCAATTTGCTGTTGAAAAATGGCACCTCCAAATGTCACAAATATATTATCAATTTGAAAGCAAGCATACTGCACACCTGTTTTTCATCGTAGCATACTTTTCGTTTAAATTGGTTTTCGAAAAAAGTGGATTTATAACATAAAACAACAATATTTTTTAATCGCAAAAGCTTTTTGAAAAATACCTTTGATTCGTGATCTCAGTTTATCATGATAATATTACAATACTGCCAAGTCTTGATACAAATTTTTGTTCATGCTTATTTGCTCTTTTATTGACATCTCAGGTATGAAACGTAAATTTACTTACTAAAGCAAACTTATATGCAGCATCGAACTGAAAGGAGTCAACTTGTTTTGTGTTTTTGAAATAAGCTTTCAAAAATGAATCGCCATTGAAGGATTTTGCAACAATAAATGGATTACTGGCCATAACATTCTCAAGTATGCTCTCTACTTCCTCTTTGTCTTCTGAAAAATGAAAGAGAATGGTTGAGATGTGCAATATTTTTTGTACGAGAATAATATTAATCCAATATGCATTCAACCATTCTATAACTTTTATTTCAAAAGGAGTTATACTTTCGATGTACTCAGAAAAATATCGAACTGCAATTGATTCAATAAATATTTTTGTTTCTCATCCTCGTTTTTACGGAAATGTTGTTAAGAAATGTCAAAAACTGATGAAAAATCCAGAAAAACTGGGACATAACTTACATTCTTTACCTACTAGAGGATATTGACCGGATATTCTTCATGATTCCGTTATATTGACATTTTGATCCATTTTGATTTTACAATCATACTGGCCTCTCATGGATACTGCCGATGTCTACTGAATTCCATGATAATTCTTCACCAAACCCTTCGAGAAATTTTGAATTTGATTATTAGTCCGTAGAACGCAAGTGTTTTATCAGCAAGCTCCTTGAGCTAGCCGACAGTTTAGCGGCGAGCACTCCTTGAATTATGTTTTCTCTTATTCTTTCCTTTTCACGATTGTGGTCTTTGAGTTAGTGGTCTACCTGCACTGGGCTTTATTTGTATATTTATTATACAATAGGGCAACGGGATAGAGAAAAGGGAGGTTTGGGTACCCATAAACCGGTTTAACCCTTCTGCTAGTTGTTGCTAGTGACGGTACAAAGTCCGGCTATCCCTAGTTCCTATCGTTGTCTATGTTTGTCTTTTGTCATTTTATTGTTTTTCTTGTTCGGTTCCCTGGTGGATTGTGGCATGTGATTGTAATGTTCGGCCATTGTAAGTGTTTCCTGTTATCTCTCCTTAATTTAATTATATGTGTACGTTATAATTAAAAACATTTACTGTAACTTCGATATTTTGTTCTTCCATCACATCATAAATCTACTGGCTACTCTAATTTTCAAAGGTTAATCTGGTGGACAGTTGGGTCCAAGCAATGTTTAATTCAGAATTGGTCTTTCTAAAGTTCGATTGGTATAGGTACTTATCGAAATGGCCATAATGATTATCTGAGGAACTAAGAGTAACCACAATTTAAATATTCTGTTGCTTTATATTTTTATTTCAAATAAAAGACCTTATGAAAATAAAAAAAAAATAGTGTTCGTATTAAAAAATCTGTTTTATTGATCATATTTGTAATTTTCACATTACATCGTCCTCCATGGAACCACAAAAAGAATCTTCAATACTTAATGCGTATTAGAAACGGAAATTATGTCCTTGGCTAGCTGTCAGTAACTGCGAGCATTTGTCTGGACAGTACCTGTGTGTATTGTTTTCATGTTTTATGTACTTCATTGTAAGGGTATTCGTCTTGATAAGTTGGACTGTGAGTCTGTTTGTGTATTTATTCCTAGCTATTTACCACGCATGGGGGGGGGTGGTTTGGATCCAAGAAAACGAGTTTAACCCAACTGCAATATTTGCGCCTTTCCCAAGTCAGGAATGTGTTGGTCATTGGCTTGTCCTTGTCTTCTTACAAAAATTTAGTTTCTTGATATTCGGGTTATTGGATGTGGTTTGGTTCGATTGATTTATTAACTTTTTTACCTTTTTGGGACCATTTAGGGCTTGCTATATGGTGTGAGTTTCTTCACAGTGTTGAAGACCGTACGGTGACCCCCAGATGCTTTGTTTTGGGCCGTTTTAACCTGGATATGGGATGTTGTCTCCTTGACATTTACTCCTTTTCCTTTCTTTTTCATAGAGTTTTATCCAAATTTAGTATTCACGGCATAATGTCACAGTAAATTGTTTTCATTGTTGCTATATATATACTTTAACTTCAAAGTCATCAATTTCCAAAACATCATGAACATGGAGAGTAAAAGTCATGCTCCTCCTGTCGGATGCTGTTTCACTGTTGATTCGACTACTAGGATGAACATTTCTTCTTGTCTTTCAATAGCAATGGCTGCCGAGTTGCAACCGGAAACTACCGCAAGTGGAAGGGTATAGCAAACCAATTTTAAATAGCTTGTCAAGACCATTGCAGTTTACAATTTTATTGGTGGTTAAACACCTGCTTTGTCTTTTTGATCTTTGGATTTCGGCTCCGGTGTAATCTGTTCGGTAATTTTGTTATTTCCGTTTTTTTTTTTTTTTGTATTTCTGTGCTGATAAATTTAATTGCTGCATCACGAAAGTTTGCAACATGGTCTTACCTGCAGATACACAAATGTAAAATATATCCGCATCGGAATCTCCAACGGTAGACATATTCCATGCTTTTGTACCAGGTTTCAGCATGCTCTTTGACTTGATTGGCGGGAAAAACAAGTTGTTATGCAAGATCCACAGACCCGATGACCATTGAGTATTTGTTCCAATAATCCCCTGGACGAATTGTAATGAAGATAAAAAAAGCAATTCAGTATTAATAACTCATTCACCATTGAATTAATAAAATATAAAATTACAACTTGTACATTTAAAGATAAAGAACGACAATAAAGCGTTTGATGGTGAAACACTCTACATGGTAGTTCGTTCGCAAAAATGCCGTTGCAAGAGTTGGGAATTGTTGGAATTGCAAATTTAAAATATGATGTAGAAAATTCTTAATAAATATGTGTCCCAATAGTAGATTTGAAATCCCAGACATAAAGAGTAGCAATAAAAATTTTACTTTCATATCTAATGAACCAAAGCAACAATTTACCATCAGTTTAAGAACCCATAGACAGTCCTTGTTCAAAATCAACAAAACATCTTACCATGAGAGAGAATTGATCTAGACAAATCAACAATAAGAATTACATTCTAATGGCAACAGCCTTAATATAAATAGGGAAAACCTTGTAGTTTATATATATATATATATATATATATATATATATATATATATATATATACTACAAGGTTTCCTATATATATATAATATAATTCATGTGCGTTTATGTTCATTACACTTACATGCATCCATCTTGAATATGTTTGAAACTGCTGCTGTTTTGCTACGTTCTGAGCATTGATCAAGTCACTAGAATAAACAACGTATTCTGACCCAGTCTCAGTAATGGACGAAATAGCACGTGAAAGGACACTCTTTTCCATTTCTGCGTAATGTATCTAAAACGTATCACAAAAATCGATCAGTGACATCAAATGAGTATTGCCCTTAT
>MJUU01000035.1:194445-217392 GCA_002080025.1 Modiolus philippinarum | reverse complement strand
ACTATCTTCCGTGCTGGCGGCCATGTTTTTTATCGGATCGGAACGAAATGAGCAATCTTTGTTAAGGACCTTTAGTACATCATTCCTGTAAAGTTTGGTTGCATTTGCTTCAGTGGTTTCAGAGCAGAAGAAGAAAATGTGAATTTTCCCATAGGGTCCAATGTTAAACCTAAGTTCCGCGCTGGCGGCCATGTTTTTTATCGGATCGGCACGAAATGAGCAATCTTTGTAAAGGACCTTCCATACATCATTCCAGTAAAGTTTGGTAGAATTTGCTTCAGTGGTTTCAGAGGAGAAGATGAATATGTGAAAAGTTTAACGGACGGACGACGGACGACGGACGGACGACGGACGACGGACGACGGACGACGGACGCCAAGTGATGGCAATAGCTCACACTGACCCTTTGGGTCAGGTGAGCTAAAAACTGATTAAACCAGAAACCTGTCTGAACCAACCCATGGCTTTAACATGTCTTAACTGACTACACAATGACTCCATCTAAACCAAACACAATGCAATACACCATTACCTTAAAATGAGAACCTGTGTAAACCAAATGCCTGTCTAAACCCAACACAGACAGGGTTTGGCTTAGTGGTACACTGATGTTGTTGTTTCATAAAAATTGCTGATATCTTTTGTCCTTTGAGAAACTTCCTGTAGGTTTTTATGTCTACTATGAAGGCACTTCAAATTACTTCTATAGAGGGTAGCTAATGTTCCAGTATGAATTTAAGTAGATACACCATTTTCAAAGTTTCTAAATTGTACGTTTTAATGTAACTGCCATTTGAATTAAAACTGTAGTCCAGATATATCTAAAATACAGTACACACAGAATGTTTCACTTACAAAACACTCTGCTCTGACAAGAGAGAAAACACCAAGAATTACTGGTGAAATGCTGGTGTTTAAACTGACATTTATGACTCTACCAATATGTTTCTATGTAATTAACAACATGAAGTTTGCTGGTGTTAAAAGTGAAATATGTCAGACCTGAGTGTTTTGCAACTGAAAAACTCTGTGTGTACTGTATTGCAAGTGAGCTGGAACAACAATCAATCAATCAATCATTAGGAAATAAATCAAGCAAAAACAAGTGTTTTCTGTATTTTATTTTTAACATTACAGAAACTGCTGATTTTTTTCATGTTTACACAGTTATTAACTTAAAAAGGGATACTCAGGCTGACCATATGTATGCACACTACTAAAACACACACACACTTACACTTACATACACACACAGCAGCATTCAATTCACACCATCAATCTTCACACACAGTTTCACACTTCATTCACACTTAATTTCAGATCAGTGATGTCTTATACAACCCTTAAATGTATAAAGGCTAAGCTGATTTTTGCCATAATAATGAGACTAGGAGGTACCAAGAAATAAGATTCTTGTCTGAAAATGACATGTACAATTTATACTTCAAAACTGTTAATATCAATTATGATACAAAACTTATTTCATTCAACCATTCTGGTATAAATAACTTGTGTATTTAAATTTGTATAATATTCCTTATTTATATATATAATTTATAAATCAGAACAAATACACCAACAACATTGTTAAATTTTAAATTTGAATTTTTTTTACTATTATAAGAAATAAATCAAATTCTGTTACTTAAAAGGCAGTGATTAAAACATGACAACCCAGAAACATTGACATGTTAGTATTTGGATTTCATATATCAAATTATTTATGACCCTTATTTTGTTATTCTATAATTTGCGTAGTTTATTGAAAATTTGTTCTTGTGTGACAAGGTATTTTTATATTGGCTTAAAAAGAACAATGCAAAACTGAGAAGGATAATAGTCATACTTTTTCATTTTTCAATCTAATAAACTTGTTTTTATTAGACATATTGTACTTCAATTTTCAAATTTATGAAAAAGCTTTGGCATAATCCTTCTTTTAATTAATAAGAATACTGATATTTTTTTGCTGCATAAGCAAGGATTTGTCTCCCCTTTAATGGAAATTATTTGCTGAATCAGTTACTGGAAATTTTTAGCTGAATAAGATGTTCTTTTAATTCCCCTTTTGTTGCTATTTATTTTTCTGCAGAATGTGATTTCCCTTAACAGTTCCTGTATCAAATGCTATTCCATATCTCATTCCACATATACAGTAGTTATGGACTCTTGCTTGTATTTTCTATGTACATTTGATATCCAGATTTATGTAAATAATGTCCTTGATATATTCATTATACATGTATAAGCAATTTATATTAACATGTAAACACAAAGGTTAACTTGCTATTAGGGACTTCTTTTCAATTCAAATAAAAAGGTCAAATAAATTATATTTGATGGCTTTCAAATGAATTTTTATTGCAATGTGTCTATGTTAAAGCAAATATAGCCATTTACTTTCAATAATATATCAATAAGAAAAACAATGCTGAAGATAAACATACAATTCTAAATACTGTAAAAGTATTGATTTCCATGGTTTCTTGGACATTTTAGGGGGTATCAATTTTTGTGGTTGTAGGAAAATATTAGTATCTTATGATTGTTTCTCTTATATTTGTGGGTACTATTTTCATGGTCTTTTTACAACTGCAAAAATAGCGAAAATTAGTACACCCCAAAAATTAGTATGTTTACAGTAATCTTGGTAAAGGGTGGATAAGAACATGTATAATATGATCCGACAAATATCGAGATATATCCATTTAAAAACTAAGCACTGATACCGAATAAAATTCTGGATTTAGTGAGGTACAGCTATTGTAATAAATACATCAATCATAAATACATAAAACTTGATAAAAATTTGTCCAACCGCAGCATACAGATAGATATGCACTAAAAACTTGTAAAAATATGTCTTCGGCAGTATATGATTTGTCAGTCGAGTTGTGCCTTCCTATTTCTACGTATACATGTACATGTATAGATAGTTTAACTGTATATAATGATTGACTATTACCTTATGTATGTAATTTAAATGCATTATTTATATTCAGTACAAAATTATGTTCAAACTTATGTTGAAAATTTTAACATCTCTCTCAATATACTTTCAAATCTTTAACTATACTCATACAAAAAGAATTTGTTACCTCCCTTTTAAATACCCAAACCACATTGTCAATTGGATTTTTTGCATTGTAAAGAATTTCTCCCATTCCTACCGCAAGAAGTTTATCCCCACCAAAATCCTTTCATATCACTAAAAATAGTTACTTAACCCAAACCAAATGGAAATTGTTAGAACACTTTTACCTCCTCCATAACTTTGAAATAGAAATCATGTGCAAACCAAAAAGAAAGAGTTTAAACCCCCCTCTCAAATACTTAAAGACTTTGGAAATAACAAATTACACACATCCCAATAAGAAATTGTTAAATTTCTCCATGATACCATATATTTTTGTAAAATTTGTGGACAGGGTTTTAATGGTCCTATTTTTTAATGCTTCCTGGAACTATTGAATCATTGAATTACACCCTCTTACTATCCAAGTAGACTACATTAGGTTTTGATGGCACTAAAACAAAAATACTAAATTTGGTCCCATTTAAGTTTCTATAAAACTTATTAACCAGTACAACTTATTATAGCCATTTAAAAGTCAACAACCATTTCTGAAAAAATTCAAACATTATTTTCTGATTGATGTCTTTCAGGATGTTTGCTTGTCAGTTAGAAAAAAAATAGGTTTTCGGGTTTATCTCTTGTTCGAAAAATTGAAGAAGTAGATAAAGTAAGAAAATATAATAAATGCTCTCTTTTTTTTTTGGAAATGAAAGGATTCAAAATTTTACAAGAAACTGAACTGCTCTGAATGTTTCAGATTTTCATTGGATTCACACAGGTAATCATAAAAAAGCGACAAGTCTCATAGGATTTCATAAAACCTTACAGATCTCCTAAATATTTACAATGTAATATTAAGAAAGACGTAGAAAGTTTATCAAATCTTATTAGTTTTGAAATAATTTTTCATAGGATTTGATAAAACCTTACTGATCTACTAAATGTTAAGAAAGACGTAGAAAGTTTATCAAATCTTATTAGTTTTGAAATAATTTTCAATTACAGGGTCAGTGGGTAAAAAATTATAATCCTTTAAATGGATAAACTAGGTGTCCAAAAAAATTAGACTTAATTTTAAAACATGACACGCAAACATCATCAAAAAGGATTTAACAAATATTAAAATAGAATAATGACAAGCCCAGAAAATATGGCGAACATAGTAATCATAATATACTTTCATTATTGAAGTGAACAAAATAAGTAAATGCACGTTTAATAATGATAAATTTATAACATGGCAGAATTTGTAATAAATTCAAGAGGACTATTGCAGATTCAGAGACAATGAAATATAACACATGGTAATACCAGATACATCAGAACCCATCTTATTGATACGATATAAACCAGACGAAAGTTACTTTAATATCAAATGAATAGGAAACATTATATCCGGATGCTCATCATAAGGCCATCAATTTATATTTAAATGAATGAGTTCTGTCTATTCTATATTATCCATATTTCAGGTTATTTTTCCATCAGATTATGTTCATGTTTTTGGTGTAAAATGAGGCAGTGAAATATGTTTCCCTTTTTTTTTGTAATTCATGTTTTACTGTTTTGAAAATTTGCATTAAAATGGAACGTAAAAAATTTCATGAAAGCTAATTTTCGCACTAGATTGCCAATGGCCAACATTGGGAAAATTAAACACACGTGAAAACATGTCCATATTTGGTATATCAGATGAGTTTTAATGTATCTGGTACTACTATGAGTATAATACGTAAGTTACATGAGTGTTAAAATGACAATAAATAAATGATTTAATTATACAACCTCTGTTCTACAGTTAATATAAATGTATAATTGCACAATTTTGCACATACCCCTGACAAATCATATGACTTCACATCACAGCACTTTATAATGATTGTAATTAATTAATCAAGCCTAACAAACACAATAATAATCAAATAACGCTGGCAGGTAATTTTTCAAAAACATCGTTTTTTCCTGCTTGAACACTAGTTCGTCTCCGTGGCAATGTCGGATGTTCAGGACATCCATTATTTGTTAAGAGTTCGACACATTCTGTTGATCCAGAACTTCGGGCATACCACAATGCATTTCTTCCTTCGTGGTCCACAACCTTCACATTGGCACTATACTGTAAATATAAAAAAAAAATTGTATAAATTGAATTCTAACATGGCTCCTGTTAATCGTCAACCAGTATTATACTCGATAACCATATATTTTTCACATGAGCAAATGGTGTCCTAATAAGAGTAAAAGGGATGCAAACCTATCATATTTTTAATTTTGTTCGTCTTAGTTTGTGAAGGAAATAAACATTAAGAACATTTTTTAACTTCATCATGCCACTCAGACATGTAAATTTGTAATGTTTTGCTTTCGATTTCGATTTTGAACTTGTATATGTTTGAAAACATAAGATAGTGTATTGTGACGTCATAAGACACAAACAGCAATGGAATTGGGGAAATTTACCTTCTTTTAGGTTGCTTTGAAATTGAAAATTCCATTTTCTGTCATATTAGAATCGAAATAATTCACGTCATTTAACCATGGTCTTGGCCTTTATATTCGTATATAGAACCACTCACAAATGCTCTGGGTTAAATTCGAATATAAAGGCCCAGACCATATTTAAATTTCCAATAACCATATACCTGCAATGAATTATTTTGTAAATGAATACATAAGAAACTTAAGGAAATGTTAGTTTGTAAATGGTCAACAACTTTTGTCTCTTTTAGTACAGATAAACATACAAATGTAGGTAATCAACAATTACAAAGTTTGCCTCGCTATGGTACATTGTAACAGTAGCCCAATTTTTCCTAGATGCTGAGCCACATGTACCATCAGAGATGCCTGCATACGCAAAGTTATATTTTCCAACCATGTGTAATGACCGAGATCTGAACTCATCCATACACTTTAATGTAATTCGTTCAAGCGGAAATATAGGTTAAAGTGACCAAATTTTGCCTGGATATAGATAAAAGCGGTGCAAAATCAAACCTGAATTATGTAGTATCACAAAAGTTCCAGTAATTTCCTGTGTCACATAAAGTGAATTCTTAAGAGGTCACAGCTGAAAAGTAATTGTTGTATGATGTCACCAGAAACACTGAAGAACAAAGAAAATGTAGTGTAGTGTAAATTTATATATTGATAAACTGAAACCTACCCACAATAATAATTGTACAAATACAACATTTCCCAAGGCAGCCGCTATATGTAGTGCTGTTCTCCCGTCGTCTTTGCTATACGGTGAATTAATATCGTCCGGATGACTATGTCCTAACACAAGGATTATATTTCGTATATCTTCACGTACTAATGCATCTATTAATTGCTGCAAATAAATAAATAATAACATTGTATACACAAACAACATATCCATAACTTTCCACAATTTCCATAGCAAATATAAGACATTCTTTAAAGAGTTAATACCTAAGATTTCACTTAATATTTATTCTGTGTACTATGAACCAAATACAAGAAGTTCTGATTTGCAAGTTTTTATTAACATCACAAATACCTAAAAACTTGTATTTTTTTTTATTTGACATATAGTTAATTAAGCAGATAACTTACAACTGTTAAACCACAACCCTTTGAAAGAATTATCCTTACTTTTATACTCATACTGATTTTTACAGACTAGTCCTTCCTAATTCACAGCAATTCATTTTAATATAGTATCCTTACCTGTCCACCCTTAAGATGATAATGGAATAATCCTTACCTGATTTAAAGGAATATCTACATATGGAGCTGGAGGGAGAAATTCTTTAGATTCATATTTACATCTTATCCATCGTTCTTTTTCTTCTCTGAAAAGAAGAAATGAATTTCCATATCATAACTATGGTCCCTCCTGTATCAAGCATTCAGTACTTTCTGGCCTCAAGATATAAAACATGACTCCTAAATTGTCAACATCATTATATGTATATGAGTCAAGGACTTTTCTGAAGCATATTTATATTTTCATAATATTTATGCTGGTTATTCATATATACATGCATTTCTTTAATTTACAGGTGAACAAGACTCATTTCAAAACTTCCAGGTAAACAATTTCCTTTGACAGAAAGAACATGTACAGTCGAGTTTCAAGGGAGGGAAATGCAATAGCTGGAACACAATTGATGTCTGGAACCCCTTTTCTGGTTTACCCATAGTTTGACTCCAATAGCCTGAACACCCCTCTAACTTGAACTGTTTTCATCGGTCCCTTGGGTGTTTGTGCTATCGAAGTTAGACTGTATATAAAAACTAGAATGTAACTAGATACTGTGAGCAAAGCTCACAAATATAATCCTCATCCCCACATTTAATTCCAGAAGTAAAAAATTCCCCCCCCCCCCNAAAAAAAAAGAAAAAAAAGTAATACTGTGGAAGTACTTTTATTCGTGGACACCAATTTTCGTGGTTTTCATAAATATCACTGATTCGAGGGAACTTAAATTCGTGGTCTCGAATTCTTTGCATTAAAAGTCTAGGGAAAAATGCATTTCGTTGGGAACTTAATTTCATGGATTAAGTGAACAACGAAATCAACGAAAATTGGAACCCCACGAATAATAGTACTTTCACAGTATCAAAGTTTTAAATACATGTTCCTGGTGCACAATGACAATATCCACTGAACATTATAAGAAAGTTGAATTTCACCAAGTGGTCTAGTAGGAGTTGTCGTCACAAATTGTGTACCCCTAAGCTGATGGATGAATGAACAGACGGATGAATGGGCAGACAAACTGATATCATGATCACTATATACCACCCTCTAAAGTGGGGTGGGGTGTGGGGTTGAGGTAGGGGAATAATAATCCTAAGAGATCATGTTTTGGTGGGATTCATTTCTAAATTGCAATTTAATTATGAACTCTTCCAATTACATAATAAAAACTTGCAGACCAGGGATCCGGAAAAGCCACTTTTTTGTCAGTCATGACCGAAATTTTCAATTTTTGACCGAAATGAATTTCAACTTTTCGGACATTCAAAAAAAATGTCTGTAAAAAATCGGACATTCTACAAGACAATGCATAAAGAATTTGACTATAATCACCAAACTGCTAATTACATTTGATCAGAGATGATAAATTCAGCGACATTTCCCAGTTTTTTTCATTTCAGCGACATTATCACTTCAGAGACAAAAAGCATATAAATTCAGGGACATTTTATTTTATAAATTCAGCGACATTTACCTGTAAAACCGGTAGGTGAAGTGATTTTTTGCAGGATATACTTACATCACAAATTCATTGTTCATAAAATTAACTTTGCATTTTAAAAATTGGCTGTTGTTGAGACTGTAGAATTTTATATCTCTGTATCTTTCTGTATTCACACTTATTCGTGCACATGTCGAATCATCAGATCTTTGAGGTTTGCTTAATATTGAGCTAGAGTTTTTAATGCACAGATCTCAAAAGATAGGTGGTCATGTAAATTTGTCAGGTTTTCTTTACTTATCCGTCTCAATTTCCAGGTTATTTGTTTTTCGTCAAATAAAAAATATAGCCTACAGTTTTCATGTGGTGAATGTAATTGGACACTTCACGTCAATTTATAGCTTGTTTCTAATAGAAAATATGTAAGCTTTTTTCTTTTTAATGGGCTAGCAATACAGTCAATTCTCAGTCCAACTAACTAGTATTGAGGCACTGATTTTCACTTTCAACTACACAAGAGTTCCTACCAAGACACTCCCGTAATCAATGACGCTGAACTAATACCATCGAGAACTACCTCTAACTGGTACTGTATTCACTGTAACTGGTACTTTCCCTCCTTTTTTTTTTGGAAAAATTCCATCAATGTATATTTAATTTATTTTTTT
The DNA here is from genome assembly GCA_002080025.1 of Modiolus philippinarum. Lineage (NCBI taxonomy): Eukaryota > Metazoa > Mollusca > Bivalvia > Mytilida > Modiolidae > Modiolus > Modiolus philippinarum. The sequence goes on along the minus strand of MJUU01000035.1, from coordinate 208,477 downwards.
ATATGAGGTTATACATGTTTATTTAAAATTCAGGGTTGCTGAATTCATATATTATACATAGAAAAAATGTTGCTGAAATGATATACGGAATTACTCAAAAAATGTCGCTGAAGTGATAGTCGCTGAAATGATAATGTCGCTGAATTGATATGCACCCAATTTGATGTAACATGTCACCAGGTAATTATTAAATAAACATGTCATCACCTTTAATCTGATTAACAGCACGCGATTAGGACAGGTTGCACCTTTGTTGATTGCCAATTACGAATTAATTACCTTTGTGATAATGATAACAAGGGGTGGTAAATACCCAGGGGGTAAATATTGGCAAAGGAAGTGCTTGAAGTAGAGGATTTTACTTGAATCGTGACATTTTCTTTTTAATTTCAACTTAATAACGACCGGTACTTTTTGTTCTACTCACTTTCCGATCATGCATGCGTTTTAATAAAACTTATGCGAAGATCGATAAAGCCCTAACATTGCAGTAAATAATAAAGGGCTACGCCTAGCGCAGCATGATACGACCGCAGCGTGTCGAACACTGAAATTTGAACAAGTGTAAAATAAAATTAATGTGGACACAGTAATTTGCTGGACACAATAAGGACCTTGTCACAGAAATTAACTGGACACAAACTGGTGAAAATGAAAAAAGCTCTTTTAATCCCTTATTACTAGGATATTGTAAGAGCTAAGAAATTCTGTTGACTACCATCAAGAGAAATCCAAAGAATAAAACTCATGTTGAAATCCAATGAAAAATAAAGATTTCACATGTTTTGAAGTATTGCAATTTGGCCCCTTTGAACCATTATAGCTTGGAAACTGAAGAGCAACGTAAAATATACTGCCATATCACTGAAAGCTTAAAAAGAGAACAATCCAAAGATAAAAATCCCATCAAAATCTAATGAAAAATAGACTTCACATATTTCTAATGATTGCAATTTTGACCTCTTTGACCCCTTATAGCTCGGAAACAGTAAGAGCTACCTCAAATCTGTTGACATAACCCTGAAAGCTTACATTGAGAGGAATCCAAAGAAAAAAATCCCATCAAAATCTGACGTAAAATAAAGATTTTACATATTTCTAAAAATAGCAATTTTGGCCCTTTTGACCCCTAATAGCTCAGAAACGGTAAGAGCTACGCCAAATCTGTCGTCATACCTCTTAAAGCCTACAATGAGAGGAATCTAAAGAAAAAATCCCATTGACATTGGATGAAAAATAAAAATTTTAGGAAATCTGCATGTTTGCAATTTTTGCCCCATTGGGCCCCTGGTAGCTTGGAAAAGGAACAAGTTATTAAAAATCTAATGGTGCAGCGCTACGTTAATTTTTCATAAGGAATCCACTGCAAAAAACTGCATCAAAATCGGACTAAAAATAAAAAAATGAAATTTGCCCCCTTTGGGCCCCATTTATCTCATGAACGGCACATGCCACATGAAATTCGTTGGCATACCACTGACTGGAAATTTCCTCAGGAAGACACTGAAAGAAACCCCATCAAAATACGATGAATAAAAAAGATTCTACAGTCAAATATGTTAAAACATCAAATTTAACCCTTTTTGGCCCCTTTTCCCAAAACGGGTGGGGCCACAATGACCAAAACTAAGCCAAGCCTTCCTTCTGTGCCAAGGAACATTGTGTTAAAATTTCATAAGGATTGGTCAACTGAAACTAAAGTTATTGACCAAAAACAAAAGTGTCTACAGACAACGACGACAACGACGACGCCGACGACAACACCATACCATTATACGACCGCAAAAATTTTTGCGGTCGTATAAAAATTAAAATTAATCCCATTGAATTCCGTTAGTGCCTCGAATAGCCTTTCCAATTTTAATGCGTTTGTATTTCACAGCCGTTTCCGATTTTGCTCGAAAATACAACACATGTCTCATTTCCGATTTACTTTCGTTTTGTCATCGAAGGGAATATCAACTGCAATTTTACATTTGGACATCACTGCTGATAATAAACATGAAGTATTAATCTAATGCAGTGATAGTATACCCTGGGCATCAGAATATGTGACAAGAACCATACGTTGTATTGAAAACATAGCTTAAAAAAGCATCATTGAAAAAAAAAGGGGGGGTAAAGACAACGTAAAATATTTCTTATACATGTTCTGACCTCCCAAAAATGACCGAAATCGGTTCCGAAAATTTCCGGATCCCTTTTGCAGACCCTGTTGTAGCTTTATCTTCAGTTTAATTACCTTGATGAGGAGGGTAAAACTTTTGGTCTGCCTTTAATGTTGGCTTCCCAAACACTATTTGCTGTACTATTACCTATAGACATCATTACACGCATTAGATCAGGCCTGAAAAAATATATACAAAAATCAATTTAATACATCATCCAAAATAAATCAAAATACTGTCTTCAAACATTCCTAATTAAGTACTAATTTTGTTGTTGAAATCTTCTGTTTTAACATTTTTTACATTATACCGTATTCCTCGTATTTTATAGCGCCCCTGCAACTATAAGTGCCCCCACCCTTCATTTCACTTGAAATCCTTAAGCGCACCCTCAAATTCCCACTGGAAACTGTTATTTGCATATTTCTTTCACTTGTTTTCTGTCGTCGATTTGTTTTTTTTATCAATTGTGGATAAGTATGCGTCCTTTCCGATTGTAAACAATAGTTTTATCATGTTTTTTGATTGCATTTAGGTATAAACAATCCATCCGCCTTATTATTTTCTTTTGTTTGTCAAAAAAAATTTGTATATTTAAAGCATTTTTACACTGATTACATTGTGTACTTCTGAAAGATCGCAGAATTTTATTACAAGAGCTTCGTTTTGGAACACTGTTTTTGCCTCACATAATAGCGCCTCCCCCTTTTTAAATTTTCTAAGTGCCCTGAGCGCTTAATTCGAGGAATACAGTAGAACCCTAAAACTATCTACAGCCAATCATCCAGTTCTAAAGACCTCAGCGAAGATATATACCAAAGAATATATTGATATTCGGGTTATTGGATGTGGTTTGTTTCCATTGATTTATTCACTTTTTACCATTTTTTTTGGGGGGGGGGCATTTAGGGCTTGCTATATGGTGTGAGGTTCCTCACTGTGTTGAAGACAGTACAGTTACCCCTAGATGCTTTGTTTTGACCTAGGGATGGGATGTTGTCTCCTTGACATTTACCCCATATCCTTTCTTTTTCATATGTCCCTGAAAATCCTTTACAAATAAATTTTACTTGATTCTTAAATGTTTATCGCCATTCTTCTAGTTCTAAAAATCTATCACTATATAGATGTGTTTCTACACTCATTGAATGTGTTCCTACTCATTGAATGTGTTCCTACTCATAATTTACATATTAATCATACTCAAAAGCTTAAACACTCACAGCAATTAGTCTAGATCTAAAGACCTAACCCAAGATAGATGTTTTTCAAAGTTTCTCTTATCCCTAAGCATTCTATAAAAAAATATTCTACCAAAAATATAATGTAATACTTACGGCCATTCGTCTAGATCTAAAGACCTAACCCTAGATAGATGTGTTCCCAAGTTTCTGTGGATCCCTGAGCATTCTATACAAATTAAGGTACCTAAATTAAGACTTGCCCAATCAGGATCTGAAAAAGATACAATTTAATAACATAAATTGCATGCCAAACTCTGTATTGCGTAAACTGATGCCCAAATGGCAGGCATAGACCGACATACAATTTACATAATATGCTGCTGACAGTTTGTACATAGAAAAAAGTTCAAGAATACCTTATCTTAAAGAAACTTAATTTTTTAATCATGAGTATAAAGGAAAAATATACTAGAGTTTTGTCTATTTGTGATTCTGAACTTTTTTTCAATGGACGTCTCTATACGTTCCTTTTCTTCAATGCTTGTAATTGAAGATCTAATTCTCCCTAAAGGTCCAAAAATATAAAGACATGACTTCATGATGAAGAGCAACAATAAAAGTGTTGTCCCATTGCTTGGTTTTACCATGTATTTGTAGAGAACTTCATTGCTTATGAAAAATTCCTGAGAAACAATGCACTTAAAAAGAACTTAAAAAGACTTAACAGCAAAAACAAGATGTATTTGTGAAACACTACATATGCCCCAAGATTATATAGTAAAATATATGAAAATACCCAATTTAACCCCCTTTTAACCTCTGTGACCTTGAACTTTGACCTGACCTATTTTTTTTATATTTATGTTCCTCTTGACTAGACCTATACACTTGCCAAGTATGAAAAGTCTATCTTACATAGTTCAAAAGTTATAGCCAAGGTTAAAGTTTCCGACAAATAGACAGGACAAAAACAATATGCCCCCCAATCCTCGATCTGGGGACATAAAAATTCAGAAGTCAGGTCCTAAATGCCAATGAACTACCTAAACTCCATGAAAGCTAATTTATTTCCCAACTTAATCTTATATTTTTATGAAATAAATATTCCAATAGAGTACTTACTGGTAGCCCCGCAGTCAGCACAGACATTGTTTCCCCGTACACTACGTATCGTCTGTACACCAGCAGGATCTGACGTCGACTTATTTTTGGATTTAGAACTTTCGTTGCCTTGCAGGCAGTTGAGTATTTGTTGTTCTATTGCATTCACCCATTCATCTCGTTCCTACAAAATACAAACATCAGGTTTGAAGATATTAATTTTCATAGCAATTAATTCAGAACTGAAGGTAGTATCTGAAATTTCTTTGATGTATGAAAGTATTCACCAAACCTCATTTTTAGTGAAGTGCATAGGAGCTTCATGCAGAAAATGTCAGCAAGGTCAGCACTATCATAAACCCATAAACTTCAAAGTACTGCATTCAATAATTATATCTAAATTCTGTGGCAAACATCAAATATAAATCCTAGAAATGTAGTTATAAGTGAAAATAATGTCCGTACATAGAAAACTTTCATCAAAGTGTGTGGTACCCTACCCTTCCTGATGTTAGAGTACTTATATCACAGTTTTTAGCACCCCTTTTCCCATCCGATATTAGAACTAGAAAATGTGTCTATAAGACACGGATACCCCACCAATAAATTTATCACAAAATTTAAACAAAGTCATTCAACCATAAAATGTAGGTTATGGACACCAAATTAATTGTGAAATAGCCAGATCTCCTTTGAATGAATGTTACAGTAAAATATTCTGATGCTACAATACATAGTAGTTGAGAAATAGACTTAAATGTAAAACTAAGCCAAAGTCACTGAAGCGTAAAATATAGGTCAAAGCCACCTAACTGTCAAAGATTTGGGTAGTACTCATTAAGGCAATTAATTTGATAAAACACAATTGTCTTATAATGAGTAGTTGTTGAGAAATGGACTTTAACACAAAACATAACCAAAGTCACTGAAGCGTAAAATGTAGGTCGAAGCCACCTAATTGTCAATAATTTGGGTAATACTCATAAAGGCAATTAATTCAATGAAACATCATTGTCTTATGATGTATAGTTGTTGAGAAATGGACTTTAACGCAAAACTTAACCAAAGTCGCTGAAGCGTAAAATGTAGGTCAAAGCCACCTAATTGTCAATGATTTGGATAGTGTTCATCAAGGCAGTTAATTAGATGTAATATAATTGTCCTATAATGTGTAGTTGTTGAGAAATGGACTTTAACGCAAAACTTAATCAAAGTCACTGAAGCGTAAAATGTAGGTCAAAGCCACCTAATTGTCAATTCAATGATTTGGGTAGTGCTCATCAAGGCAATTAATTAGATGAAATATAATTGTCCTATAATGTGTAGTTGTTGAGAAATGGACTTTAACACAAAACATAACCAGAGTCACTGAAGCATAAAATGTAGGTCAAAGCCACCTAATTGTCAATGATTTGGGTAGTGCTCATCAAGGCAATTTATTAGATGAAACATCATTGTCCTACAATGTATAGTTGTTGAGAAATGGACTTTAACACAAAACTTAACCAGAGTCACTCAAGCATGAAATGTAGGTCAAAGAGTCAAACTTTTTAGTGAACTCTGTAGTACTATCAAATATCTACCTACTGGCCTATTATTATTGTTCTACCTGTTACAGTTTCTGAGAAATGTACCATAACGGAAAACTTAATGGGACGTACGGAAGGATGGAAGGACGGACAAGGGTAACACTATATGCCCCTTCCACATTCGTTGGCAGGGCATAAAAATTCACCCACATTAGAAATACTTACATCACAGTTTGTAGCCTCAAAGTGCCACTGTTTGTTTTCTAGTGAGATTATTAAAAATTCATATCCATCAGAATCTGAAATATAGAAATTATCTGTAAATTTACCAAATTACTACCTTTCAATTCTTTATTCAGGTCAACAAAAAACAAGTTTTACTTTTTTTTCCTGACAAGCTATTTTAATGAAAGAAGAATTCTTGAGTTATTTACTTTGAATTCACCAGTATGTATGTGACATCATCACAGTTCATAATACACGCATAACAACTGAAATTGTGTCTGGTCACTAAGGGCGGATATGTTTGTAACTTAGGGAATAATTTGAAACTCAGATTTGATATTTTACAGATCTATCAACATGACTTCTAAGTAGCAGCAAATGACAACATCTGCAGTCTTAAGGTGTTTTGTAGTCTGCCACCATTTTGAATTCATTTTGAATGATTTGATGGGTATTCTTCATTAAAAAATTTTACAAATATTTTAAAATTTGGAGAAATCTTTTAAGTATATCACTTAAAACACGAGTAACTGACCCACTTCTAATAATCTTGCATTAATTTTTGATGTAAAATCTAAGTAGGTGTTTGTACCGTAAAATTCCTTGAACTGAAAATGTAAACAAGGGAGGTAATTTCAACAAGATTGCTACACATAGCTATGTGTCCCCTGCCGCTGCAGTAAAGTCGATAAAGTCCCATAACTCCTGTAAAATTTTGCAAATGAAATGGCAGCAGGATATGATCAACTGCATTAGGTGGCAAACAGCCAAGCAAAATTTCAACAAAATCCCATAATTGGATTTTGAGGAGAAGTGTCCACATAGTTTTCCTATGTTGTAGTATGCATTAAGTTGATGAAGTCCCATAACTCCCATAAAATTTGTCGAATCAAAATGGCTGCATAATATGATCAAGTACATATGGTGGAAAATGTTCAGCATAATCTGTTCAGGGGTTTCCGAGGAGTTGTGCCCACAAAGTGTTCCTAAGCTGTAGCATGCATGCAGGTATGGATATCCATAAACCGGTTTAACCCTACCGCTGGCTTTTGCTAGTCCGGTGCCAAGTCCGGCAGTCCCAAGTTCCTATCGTTATCATTCGTTTTTTGTTTAATTTGTGTTTTTCCTGTGTAGTTCCCTAGCAGATTGTGGCATGTAATATAATTTTCAGCCATTATAGGCGTTGTTGTCCCTTTTATTTCATTAAGTCTATAAAGTCCCATAACTCTTTTAAAATTTGTCAAATCAAAATGGCGGCATGATATGATCAACTACAGTTGGAGATAAACAATCACACAAAAATTCAGCAAAATCTGTCCAGTGGTGTAAAAGGAGTTGCGCCCACAAAAAAACGTGACACACAGATGCAGACCATTACTATGTCCCTCCGTCGCATTGCAGCGGGGGACAATAAACTGTTATGATATAGTACATATGGAGTTTAATAATCCTAGAAAATTTGAAGGAAATCTGAGTAGTGGTTTTTGAGGAGTTTCGTCCACAAGATCTGTCATTGTATAACATTGTTAATCTTTTTAAGTCCAATAACCCTACAATATATGATGAATCAAAATGGCGATGTGATATGATCTAGTACAATCCTGTAAAATTNNNAAAATGGCGATGCGATATGATCTAGTACTAATGGTAACTAACAATCCTGTAAAATTTGAATGAATTCTGACCAGCAGTTTCTGAGGAGTTGCGCCCACAAAAAAATGTGACACATGGATGCACAGACGCAGACCATTACTATGTCCCTCCGTCGCGTTGCGGCGGGGGACAGAAAAATATTTTACACAGATATCACTATGAAAATTTCATATTTTTTTTTTTAGATAATTAGATAATAAGTTCCATGACCCTTACTTTTTTTTTCATTTTCAGTAAGTTTCATACAAAGACTAGCTATATATAAAATGAATCACAATTCTGATGGATGCAACATAATTAATTTCGATAAAATTATAATTTTCTTTCATATTTGAACTAAAATTTCACATTTTCGGTGAAAGATTGTGAGCTTATACGGTCCAGGACCTCAAATTTTTATTTTATTTTTTGGAAGTTAATTTTCTAAAGTTTGATCTTGCAAACTATTGGAAAATTCTGATGGATTTTGTTGATACCCCCAAACCACCTTAAAATCTTTGAATCACACTACATAATATTAATGTGTTGTTCAAGCATTGTTGACGTTGGCAATAAAAAATTTTAATGCTCAGCTTCATGATTTATTCTTATTACAGAAATGAGGTAAGACATCTTTCACATCATTCAAAGTTTGTTATCAAACACTCAATACCACGTGTAGTGTGATAGGTACAATGCTTGGAGCTGATTTTCTAACTATGGACAATGCTTTGAGTGGATCTTCACATAAAAAGTCAAATGTACCATGCACGGAGCAGAACATAATAAACCCTATGATTCACCTCATTCTCTGGGTTTTAATCTATAAACCTTCCTGATTTAGTCTGTTTTATTCTCTTTATTTCTATTGTACTATTTTATGTAATCTCTGTATCATCATGCTTTTCTACACAATTATTTTAGATTTACATATTGACTTATAGCTTCTTTATGTGTTTGCTGATACATATTTATTATTATGCTTACCATCCCCATCCCCTGGACCCACACTTTTAATTCCACCACTTTTAGCTCTCCGATGTCGTTTCTTCACATTTGGAGTTTCTATTTTTGAGCCTACACTGTTGCCATTCACACCAAGTTTTAATAAACCATCACCATTGGGTATACCTGAAATCATAGCATTTTGTTCACAAAATTTTCATCATATAAAAAAAAAACAAAGCTACATCCCAACTCAAATCAACAGCTTAACTTCAGAAATTTGTACAGGAAGGGAGTATCTCCAATAAGCAAAGTTCTTTATCTTACCTTACTTAAACAATTACAAGTCTTACAAATATTTTGTTTATATTTATTTTTCTTCCAACAGTTTTGATGTTATCTGTGTTGATGGTACAAACAGTAGAAATAGTCATGTGTAGAAATGATATTACATGTAACCTTAGTATGTTGTTGATTTTTGTAGATATGTCAACAATTTCTCACTTTACTAGACTGCTCTGTTTTATCCTAGACAGTTGCCCTCTGTTTGCTGGAACTTAAGACAGATAAAGATGCAGTCAACTCTGCCTTATTGACCACCTGTATTTAGCCCTGTTCCTTTGTGACTTGACTTCTTATTCCAAGTGGAGTGAATTTCGAAAACTGTATTAAGTGATCACCCATGTTATATGACTCTTTGTAAATATCAGTCACATAAGATAGGGGATTTGTATCACATTTGAACTCCAAAAAGTTCTTATTCAGAGACACTAAGTATATTCATAAAACTGATAACCCTGTGAAATTTCATTAGTCACTAGATGTACAAGCGACTTAAAAGTCCAATACACCTCAAGAATTATATTGCTCGCTATTCCATTTTTTTAACTGCTTTCCCTGGGTACCATGCATGTTTTAATGGAACAGTGCTTAGGCCGTCTTAATTTAATACGGACATAAACCCAAAAAAATTTGGGTTGGAGGAGGGAAAAAAATTAAATTTAAACACAAACTTTTCAGTTATCAAGCCATTTGTTGTTATGCTCAAATGGAAAATTAAGTCTCCACTTTGATGTTTTGGTTGAGATATCATTGTTACTTGACCTATTAATGTCAAAATTTATGTTTTCATGTGCTTGATTAGAAGATCTCAGGTCTGCAGAAATAATTTACAAATACAAAATTGTGTTTAAGTTTTTTTCAATTTCCAAAAAATCGGGTCGGCAGATCTGTAAACCAACCAAATAAATAAATAAATATGACCTGATGTTCTTAATATAAACTTTCATAAAAATTTACACTGAACATGCTGTAGATCTCCATTAATAAGGGACATTAAGACCATAATTTTTGTAAAATTTGAAAAGTCTTCATAATTAATCTTTTAGTTTCTCCATTTCTTCCAGCGTGTTTACACGTGTTTTTTATTATTTTTACTTTACCCTTGAAAAAGACATTACATGTCGAAATATTGGGCTGTTTTACCCCTTTTTTATCTTTTAAATTCAGATGTCTTTTTATATTTGTTTTTATTTTGACTGTGCCCAATTTAGGTGGTTAACCACTCTCTTGACTATTGTATTAATAATTAATCAAATGTTCATTTTCAAATGTACAATAATTTCTTGAGTAAATAAATATGAAATCAACAAAGAAAAGAAAGACATGCAATACACATACACATGCCAACAACAAGATGCATTTTACATAAAACTTATTATTTGGACACTCTCTGAACATGAAGTTGTAACTAAATTTAAATGTCACAGACACACACCTTGAGGTTGGGTAAAATTATTATCAGAATTTGAAGAGTGCCGTTGACGAATAATATCGAAGCCTGTGGACTGTATATTTTCTTTATCTTTTGATTTACCTGAAAATAAACGTGTTCTAGTGTCACACAAAATACACAACATGCATCTAAATTCACAAATGCACAATATTTCCACAATGGGTCAAAATACATTTTATTCTTTCATCTTGAGGTCCTTCACTGGTCATTTACAAGTCAGATTTGCCTCCCCCTTATTAGTTTAAACAACCCAATATGTCAAATACTGATAAATCTGTGATTACAAATAAGGTTTCTTTTGTCGCAAATTAAGATTTTGACAAATGACACTTTTATACATGTGTAAACCAACAGTTTATATTCCTTTAATCACATGAAATGCCAGTGAAATCCAAGTACCACAGGGCCACTATCTTTTATCTAAGATGGATGAAAATCTGAAAATGTACTTTGACCCATTCTTATTAAACAGTATATATATATATAAAACAACAATAACCATGCAGATTGTTTTTATAATAAAATAACTGCATTCATAGTCCCAAATATTTACAACTTGTTTTGTACAATTTAACAAGACTTGGGATCTTGGTGGAAGCTGTATACTGAGGGTACATAACTTACTTTGTCAATTGGTGATGGGTCTGGAGCTGGCATGTCAGTTAACTGTTAGTAGTCTCTTGTGATTTCATGTTTTTGTCCATATATTTAGTTTCATTTTTCACAATTGACTCAGTCCTGTTGCCAACTGAATTTTACTGTTGTTATGATTGCTTTTTGATTTATCACATTGGCTGTAGGGGGAAGGTTTGGATACAATAAAACTAGTTTAACCCCGCCGCAGCAGGTTTGCGCCTGTCGTAAGTCAGGAATTTTATAAACCCTTTGTGTGTCTTTTCTGTTTATGTATACTGGTATATGCATGAAATCATTATGCTAAAGGATCTTGGTGGAAGCTGTATACTGAGGGTACATAATTCTATTTGTCGTTTGGTAATGGGTCTGGAGCTGGCATGTCAGTTAATTGCTAGTAGTCTTTTGTGATTTCATGTGTATGTACGTATATTTAGTTGTTTCAGTTTAATTTTTCACAATTGACTCAGTCCTGTTGCTAACTGAATTCTACTGTTGCTACTATTGTTTTTTATTTATCACACTGGCTAGGGTGAAGGTTTGGGCCCAATAAAACTAGTTTAATCCCGCCGCAGCAGGTTTGCGCCTGTCCTAAGTCAGGAATTTATTAAGTCTTTGTGTGTTTTGTCCTTTTTCTAGTTAGTTTACTTTATGTCTATAGGTGTCTAGGATGATGTTTATTTCGCTGAACTTGATTGCTCTTTGTTCAGGGGCCGACTCCGACCTGTCGTGGGTGTGGGGTTTTCTCACCGTTCATTAAAGATCTTATGGTGGCTTTGAGTTGTTATTACTCCCCTTTGGGTCTTTGTCTCTTTGACACATTCCCTGTTTCCCTTCTTTTTTCTATTGTCTATCCCTTTTGATAAAAAATAGTAAGTTACCTGATCAAAAATCGTAATTTGACATGAAAAATAGCAAGGCACTTTTATTTTCATATAGTTTATAATGTATAATATATAACGTTATAAAAACTTTACCTACAGTGAATGGCACATTGTGTAGTCTAATAATTATCCTTTTCGTGAATGGCATCCTAGAATTTTTGTTCTAGAGATCATTTTTATTTATATTCTTTTTTATTACCGGAAATCAAATATAATATACAAAACTGCAATGAAATAACGGACATTAACTGAAATTTTTTTGAAATACCACAAATTGATCAATCGTAAGGAATTGGTAAACCATCATAAGGGCGTAAAATGACTCTGAAAATAGTAAGCCAATTAGAATTCTTGACTCTTTCCTGTTTTCTCTGTAGTTTAGGAACACTTCAAGTTAATTAATGGTTTATCTAAATAAAAATTTCAGTCATGACAGTTCTTTGTAATTTTTGAATGTGTTCTGAACACTTTCTAGTTACATATCGATGCTCACTGTTTTTATATGGGAAAATGCTNTGTTTTCTGTCTGTCTGTAATGTATACATTTATTTGGATATATGAACTGTCAATATTTTAGTGTTCTATTTATATGTTCATGATGTTTTCAGTTTCAAAAATAAAGAATTACAAAAAAAAAAGTTAATTAATGGTTTATCTAAATAAAAATTTCAGTCATGACAGTTCTTTGTAATTTTTGAATGTGTTCTGAACACTTTCTAGTTACATATCGATGCTCACTGTTTTTATATGGGAAAATGCTAAACAACATTGCTTCACTAAAAACATACCATACGTCTGCTAATTTTCTTATTAAATCTGAGCTGTTTACATAAGTCTTTTAGTTATGTTTTTGGACATGATTTTTAGCAGTCAAAACTGACAATAATTAAGTTATCTAATGTAATTGTTTTAAATGCAAAAGTTAACACAAAATTTTCAGATATATGGTACAATTCTTCATCAAAAAGACTTCTTTTTGCTTCCACACCAACCAATCAAAAATATGCATTCAAGTGGTACAGCCCCTTCTTTTTAATTTATTTTATGGCAAAAAGAAGTCTTCTTCCCACTACATAGCAACACAACACACACACCTTTCACAACATGATTTGTATCACCTTTAATACCCCCATTGGCTGCCTCTTGGTTTGGATGTTGGGCAGGATAATTAGGGATGGTTTTCGTGGTCCGGGGCCGCAGACCGGGTATTTTTACTGTGGTATGCATCAGAGTTATTTCCTTTTTATGAACATCATCCATATAATCCTGTAAAAGAAGATTTATATTAATAATTTAAAAGGTTTAAGATGTTATTGTTCAGTATTTTTCTTTAAGACTAAATTGTTCTTGTTTTTTAATGTGAGAATACTCAAGATGAGATATGCTCACTTGTATTTATCTGACAAAGGTTAACAACCCGTCACTTTGATGATTCCATAATCATAAGACAATGGATGGGAAACTAATGGAATGAAGTCACTATGGAAAGTATTTCTGAATTATTAGAAGTGAACATATAACAAAACATAGTCAACTTATTAAAGGAGTATTTTATAATTGTACACTTCATATTAAAGTATACTGCTGAAAACATTCCAGGAAAAGGAATTGATATGTTTTCCAATCCTTTTAATTAATTGTAATTTATTCATTTGTGTAAACTGATTTGTATGTTATATGTGCAAAACATTTAATCATTCTACTAGAACTTTTATACTTACATGTAAGCTAGGGTGATACGACAGTTTTCCATCATCACTTAGTGTCACATATTTCTTCTTCCATTCTTTGTTTAAACCATGACTCTTTTTATATAAATAACCCTTCAAAAGAAAATGAAAACTATAATGTACAGTGAAACCTGTCTAAACCGAACCCCTCTGGGACTGAAGATTTTGCTCGGTTTAGACAGGTGTTCGGTTTACACAGGTTAAAA